>OX439378.1:36548647-36853397 GCA_949319315.1 Zelleria hepariella | reverse complement strand
TGTTTGATTAGCATCCTTATGCAGCGCGCGGTAAAAGCTACCATGTGGTATCTTAGACCGTGGCTGACCGTACATATTCAAGAGTACATGGTTTAAGAAATGCCCGAGCCTAGATGCGAAGGTCAAGCCGAGATGAATTAAATATATTCCAGTTATCCACTACGTACTTTGAGTACGTCTTCTGGCTGACCACGAGCCGGGCCATAAAGTATGAGCACAGAGGCCACGAACTCAGGTAGGACACAAAACACAGGAGGATAAAACGAAATTCTAGACATCCCACAAAATGGTGCTTCCCTCTCTACTATTGATCTTGCATACTGTTGGGATGAAATCTTTATAAGGCCTAAGTTTATACAGGGTGTTACATAAAGGTCCTGTCATACCGAATGAGGTCGCTTTACTCGTCAATACAAGCAACTTTAAACTTGGGACCAACTGTGAAATCTCCCAAAAAATATCAGCTGCTCCATACATTTGGTGAAGTAGGTATCGAATTTTAGTATGGAACAGCTGATATTTTTAACGAGATTTCGATGTTGTTGCCATAGTAAAAGTGGCTTGTATTGATGATTTAACCCATTACAGCATAAAGTTTGTTGACGAACTAAATACAGATGTTATGTTAAATAATGGTCATTTGGGATCATTTATGAGAGATTATAAGCCTATCACAGGTCATTTACTTATAGTTATGATTTTATGATCCGTCCGATATATCGGACGCTATGCATAGTGGAGCTAACACAACACTATAGGGTGGCCTCGGTGGAGTAAATAAAAAGGGTGGTTATTTAGTAAAGTTTATTAAAAAAAGATAAGAAACGACAAAAACGAATCAGATACAGATGAAATGATGAATAACCAATCACTGATAGTCAATAAAGCACCTAGGGTTTAGGCCTACGTCACATTTCAGGCATTTGAATTTCGCTTTTCCTCCACATTTACTTGCACAGCGGCGTACTGTGCTTATGGGCAAAATACAATGCCCTTTCCCATCAAAGATGGACAAAGTCTTGGCTGCTTTTTGTCCTTGGTGCGGCGGAGTTCCACTTGTGACGAGCAAACTTCGAGCCACATACCTAACTTCTAAATGCAAACAGTGATTCAGTCTCTTTATTGAAACCATTTTTTCTCGAAAGTAGCTATCTGTTCACCATGGATACATCTAGAAAGGATTAAAAAATTGGCCACCACCATTTTTTGTTCACACACCACCCATGTGCTTGTAAGGATGAAAGTGGCTCATTATCTTCTTCATCGCTCCTCACTTGATGAAGGTGATGATAAAGATAACTGCAATATCTCAGTACTCGATGATGGAATATTTGTCGTAGCATCATCTCTCCTTAGTTGTAAACGCTGCAACTCACATCTACTGTGAAATAACTTGCGTCCCAAGTTGTTTAGGTTGGCGCCATTTTCATCGTCAGACGCGTCACTATCCTCATCCTTAGCCTGACTACTCCGTTCAACAGGTGGCTCGACATAAAAAAAGGTCTTTCCCGGTCTCACCATCAGCTTCCAATTCTAATTCGGATAAAATTTCATAAGTCTTCAAGCTATAAAAAGCAAAGAGAAAACCACACCTTACAGTCCGCTATGCATAGCGTCCGATATATCGGACGTCATCAAAATCACACCCCCAGGAAGCAAAGTAGCAGTATTCATAAGAAAAATAAGTCTTTTTTGTGCTGGTAGATAATATGGCAACAAACAGAAAAAGTTTTGGTGAACAAGTTTGAAAAAGTTTACGAGAAAAATAAAATAATGCTTACTCTTTTTTCAAAATACTCCGACTTTGTTCCGCCAGTATCAAAAAAGACATATGACCAGCGCTATTTGTCAATATCTCATTACAAACAGTGTTTTCAGTGTAAAATATATATTCAACTATCGTTATAAAACAAAAAACAGACAAATACCATATTTTTTATTATTGAAATTGTCAAATAACTTGCGTCCGATTTATCGGACGTTATGCTGTTATGCTTATATAACTTGCGACCCCCTTCGCTATCACACACCCTGTAACACTCTGTATGTAGCATTAGGTAGGTACAGCAATGTCTATAGCAAAGTATGAAAGGCCTGCAGCAAAAAATATAGGTTATATTTTATCCTATTTCCTGACTTGGTAAACACTAACAAAAAAAAAACTATCGTTAGTGAAGGTACAGAGCGGTGGTGGTCTAGTGGGTAGAACAGTGGACTCCGAAGCGAAAGGTCCTAGGTTCGATTCCCGGTGCGGGCATGTACCTATCTATGACTTTGTTTAATTTCAAAGTTACGTACATTTGTGAATTTGTAGTAGCAATACCACTCGCTGACGGTGAAGGAAAACATCGTAAGGAAACCTGAGCGTGTGAGGCATTATACCCTCAACGCAAAAATCGCCAACCCGCATTGAGCACGCGTGGTGATTAAGCTCGAACTCTCTCTCTGAGAGGAAGGCCTTTGCCCAGCTTGTGGGACATGTACAATTGTACAGGCTACATCTTACTTTTTTCTTACTAGTGAAGGTACACCAATCGTATTAAAAAATGACGCGCCTAAAAAACCCACAACGCAGTAGATTGTACTCCATAATAATATGCGTAACAGTTTTTAATATCATCTTTGTATATTTAAAGTTGCCGATACAAATCTCGGAGAGCTATTTTAAGTCAAGTGTGGCTGCAATGATTATGATTCAAACATATCAGGCGAAGCGGCGGGTTGCTCCCTATTCGTATGGAGAGTTGGACCCAAAGAAGAATGGCAACCCAGCTCGCGTAGCATAAGGATGTCTTAGAGCGTATCTATGGGTTTACAACTCTGTTTAACCCCCTGTACGTCAAATAAAAGAGTGAGATACATATACTTTTAAACCTATAGATATGCTCTAACCCAGCCTTATGCTACGCTTGCTTTTAAATCTAATAAGACACCGTACAGGACTCAAGTTTCGGTGACTTTAAAGATAGGTGTTTCAAAATGGTATTTTTTTATCTGTACCTTCTCCATATTAAATAACCCAGGCACTGCAGCAGTGTCTGAATAAGTTATTATTTAAGTACTACATCCATCTTGTTTGAGTGGAAGGAGGTCTCACTGGATGCTGTATAAATTATCTTACACCGCACGGGCCAAAGTGGCCATAATGATAGCCGACCTCCGATAAAAGATGGTAAAGTCAGTCACACGTTAGGATATCCCTTTTTGTCCGATTGGTGCCCTTATTCCGCGCGCGGTAAGAGCTACCATGGGGTATCCTAATAGACCGTGGCAGACCGCACCAAAAAAATAAGAAGAAGAAGACTTGTGTAGAAGCAAAAGCATATTTTTTTGATGAAAACAAAACGGATTTTATATTTCAGGTGTCACCCCTGTATTGAGGGGCGAACAAATGGTTCGAAAATGAACGAACCTAAAGCGGAACTGAATACCGAAATATATCGAGAAGGTATTTCGGGCCGCCTTTAACTGAAGTGTTGATGCGTTGTATTTACGGTTTGACTATTTCTTATGATTTAAAACGCTATTTCCAACATCAAAAGGCACATATTCACTTGTTTTTTCAAGTTGTTTAGGGAGTCTACACTGTAATATTTTCCGTTAGATGGAACCGGAATAATAGTTTTTCTTTTGGTTGTCCTTTCTTTGCCACAATTTTGTTTTGCCACATATTTTGCGTTCATACAAAGTTTCCTGTATTGCCACCCTATCCAAATATTGCAAAAAAAAAACTTTAAAGAAGGAACAACCTGTTGTTTTGACACCAAACATAAGTGTCGAAGACAAAAACTAGACAGTATTTAATAGATACTTATCTTCCTCTTCGGCTCGCAAAACTGCAACGCGAAAACGCAGTGTCTCTATTAATGAAAAAATATCTACAGGGTGCACTCTAAGTCGATAGCGGAACTTTAAGTAGGCTGTCTACTGATCAATAAAACAACTTGTACTAGGTGGCGAAAAAAATGGAGTGAAAAAAATATCAGCTGTTCCATACAAAAGGTAGACTCAGTACTGCGCCAAATGTATGAAACAGCTGATATTTTTTTCGCTCCATTTTTGTCGCCACCTAGTACAAGTTGTTTGTATTGATCAGTAGACAGCCTACTTAAAGTTTCGCTATCGACTTAGAGCGCACCCTGTAGTATCAAATGGGTTAGTGTTTTAGATCTCACTTTGTAATTAAAAGAGTGTGACCCGGTTTCCGAATTGAGAATTGTATGTAAATTAAATACTTAAGTATCGTTCTGTCACGCTCTTTTGTGAGAAATCAGCAGAGACAGAACGATACTTACGTATTTGCTTAGTGAATTTCTCAATTCAGAAATCGGCATGGTAGCTAGGTACTATCTGTCTCCGCGTAGAGTTGGCCTTGATAGAAAGTCTAATAAAACTGCTTCAGTGGTAAAATCAAGGACTTACTGGATTATTTCTGGACATGAGAGTAACCACCAAATGTCTCGTCATAAAAAGTCACCTTCATGACCTATTTGACTGAGATTGAGGTAGGTATACAAGGTGTTACAAAAGTACCTAACTCTTTTTACAGGGTAATAGCACCCGGTGATAGGGATCACAACCTAAATATTATTTTTGCTCTATGACGTTCCGTTAATTTTTAAATTAATAAAATGTGAACGATGTGGCTTGGGAAAAGTATTTTTTTAATACTGTTTTCATTGACTTTCACAATGTTTTAACAACTCAAAGCTATGTAAATGCACCTACACGCACAAACATATTTTTAAAGAGCTAATAACAAAAACAAAAAAGTTATGAAAAATTTTCAATTTTGAGGTTATAAAATAAAAATTGTTTTTTTCAACTTTTTTTTACAGATTTGACATCCTGTTGACCAGTAGGTTACACCCTGTAAAAAGAGTTAGGTACTTTTGTAACACCTTGTATTTGGAGGAGCGCTCACAGCCTACAAGGCAGCTGATTCTCTGGAATCTCGCATTCGCGAGAATCGCGAATCACACATCTCGAAGGAAAATTTTCTCATTTTGCGGCAAATTTCACATTTCCTATTCTCACGAAGTCATCCTCGACATGGGTAAGGCACGAGATTTCAGCGAGATGTTTGCCTTTTTCGCTCGACATGACTCGAGTGGTCGGGGCTCGGGAGCAGTCGAGATCGAAATGTGTCGAATGCGAGATTCCCACCCCTTACTAGTGGTTACTTTAAGGTTTGAAAGGATTTTTTTGTAGCAAACTGTATGATTATGCATTTGAGGTTGCCCTCAATAGTAAAAATAAAACATATTTACAAGTAGGCCATTACACGGAACCATCAATCAATCAAATCCAAGACAAAATTAGTCCAGAAGCCATAACTGAAACTAAAATAGACACTTTCAAAATAAATATCAAAGCAGCAGCACAGAATTTAAATGTAAACTCTGCAGAAATACCAGTTGTTCCTTTCCTATAATATTTTTGTTCGTCTAGCGAGAATCTAGAGAGTCTAGAGCTTCTAGAGTCTGGAGATTCTAGGGTGGCATTAATAGTCGTCAGCTCAAGTAGGTGATCTCAGAAAACAAAATTTGCTAATGTCAAGCCTTGGCTAATAGATTCAAGCTGGAGGCTGTCAGCAATATATTAATAGACACGATAATAGCTTGAGCTTGACATTGACATAAGCCAAGGTCTCAAGTCAGTGATTTTGTTTTCTGAGTTCACCTATTTGAGCTCGAAATAGAGATGAGAGCTAGAGCTTTTCATGGAGGTATTTAGTTTGTGGCTGCAAAATCGTACCACGTCGCTGTGTTTGAAGTTTCATCTCATAAAAATTGCGCAACTGGACGCCCACTTCGAGAAATGTAATACTGATGGCTTACGATGGTAGATCTAATAGAATCTTACTCATTAGGTAACTATCAAAATGATGTGACCGCGTTCATTCACATTTTTTTATTTTTCTAAAGCACTGAGCCGTGCTATAGGAAATAAATTAAGAGTTCTTCCGCCACCAAGGGGGATAAGGTTATAACTACTTGATTTGAAAATGACAGCCTAGAAACTTTTTTAGAACTTAGGTCACAGGCACAGGTATTCAGCCAGGAAAAAAAATCTCGAATACAATCTACGAGCGGGTACGTCCAGCAAAGTCCGGAGATGGAATGGCTCTCTCCCTTTAAATCTCGGCATTTTATAGAGAGAAAAGGCATCTAATGTTTGTACAAAACAAACGGAAAACCGACGCAATCTTATTATTTTGTAAAGCACTGAGGGATTTCACACAACGCCGCGGGAGAATGGGGGGAAAAGGATGTGTTTTATTTTGTCGGCGGAAAGCGCGAAGAAAAGTTTTGATTTGTGATGTCATGATGTGACATAAATAAAGTCGCATATAGAGTGTGCTTTCAAGTTACGTTAGACATTGCTACTGTTTGACATGGTGGTCCTTTATCCGAAGTTCTTTTCCAACTACAAATTGTAAGCTGTGATCAAAATCTGTTTTTTTTTGTTATACAATTAATACGACTGCCTACTACAATACGAATAGTTTCGAATTAAGAGATACAATACAGGGTGGGAAACCACGTACCTATTGTCCTCATCATAGCGAACACTCTTGTGCGCGAGGAATAGTGCCTGGGAAATTAACTGTTTCCGAGGTAACGAGGTTGAAAATCGGATTTTCAATTATTTTTTTACAAAAATATTGTATTGTTCAGTTTCTAGACAATTCTTCAGACGTTACAATTGCAACCCAACACCTCGAGCGTAAGTTGCAATGAGTTTATTATATCAACGTCTGCACAATATAGCTTCTCTGCATAACAGGTCCATTGCGTGATAGAATATTTTATAAAAATATAATCATTTAACCAAAATCAATAATTTATCGAAAAAGTCTTCTGTTTTTGTGTAAAATATGCGGCGATCTTTTAACACTCTGTATACAAAATAACATTAAATAATATTGTATCTCTACAGTCCTACGTACCTGTTATTAGATGTAAAAATGTAGGGGTTGATCCTGCCTTAGTAAAGTTGTAATAACTTTTCTTGCAAAGTCATAGAGGCTTTTTGCTGATTTTAAGCTGAACAAAAGTGAATAAAACTCTATTCCATGCAGCCCCAGCTTACTCCTCACATGTTGCTTTCAGACGTTGAATCAAAGCGTGAAATGTGAAACGGACAGCGCTACATCTGACCCCTAACTAGTGTATGTGGGACAACGTAGCTTCACTTGTAGCCAGATGCTACAGAGGTGAAATTCTTTGGCATGTGGAACAAGCAATTCTTCTTCCTCTTCAGCATTTATCGGTCCACCGCTGGACGTAGGTATGCCTCTTCATGTTTTTTTTTTTTCATCTTAGCGGTCTGTTGGTACCTGATTGACACTGCTGCGGCTTTGATACCTATCTTCAGACCATCGTGCAGCTGGTCTGCCAACTCTTCGCGTTACTGTATAGGGCCTCCACGACAGGACTTTTCGGCTCCATATTCTATCCTCGGTGACATACGTACCCCTTTGCAACTTAAATCGTGTGCTTCAAAACGTTTTAGCTAGCGTACCTACCTGTAGCTTATGCTTAGGCTACAAAGTACGCTGGCCTAGCCGCATGTTCAACCACCAGCCAAATGCGGAAGGGATGAGTTTTCCACGCCGCATTTGACCCCTGATTTTCTTTCGATGTACCTAGTCAGTAAGTTGTTTTACAAATAGGTAACGAATAAAAAAAAAAAACCTACCTGCTCATGCCGTGACTTGCACCTGGAATAATTCCACCTTCGATGGAGTAGCCTTGAATTGCCCATCTAAAACAATGTCCCAGGCACTGCAGCGCCGAGTGATCTCTTGACCCATCTAGTGTGAGTGAAGGTGCCACTGGACGCTGTATAAACCATCTCATTACGTAGATGCAAAGGCCTTTTTTTTTTATTCCACCTGTAAAACATAATGTGCTTTCAGTCAGGGATTTTAAGCCATGGCAAAAATTCATCGTTTTTCTATTATATTTCATAATCAATCTATTGCCAATCACATGTTTTTTTTTTCAATATCAACATTCAGGTTCAATGTCAAAGGGTCAAAGAAGTTGTGTTTTTTATGCCAATAAAATATTATTATATTCATAGAATCGGTTACAGCGGAAAGATATCAATGACACTGAAATATCTGCTTGTATTATAATGACATTGGATACCAAAATTTCAGTAGGGTTGATACAACAGCGAAAATAATAAGTAAGTAAGATGTAGCCTGTACAATTGTACCTGTCCCACTAGCTGGGCAAAGCGTGCTCAATGCGGGTTGGCGATTTTTGCGTTGAGGGTATAATGTCTCACACGCTCAGCTTTCCTCACGATGTTTTCCTTCACGTCAGCGAGTGGTATTGCTACTACAAATTCACAAATTTACGTAACTTTGAAATTAAATAAAGTCATAGATACATGCCCGCACCGGGAATCGAACCTTGGACCTGAAAATGATAAATAATAAAAATTATTATGTAGACAACGTGTTTTGTAGGGTATAAACTGCTCAGCTGGTCATCAAAATATGGTTCTGTTAAAAAAAAAAAATGTTATAAGCTGTTAGAAAACCTTTTGTAACACATTGTATTTAGGTAAGTAGGTAAGCTAACTTTTTTTTTTTGTTTAACCAATTCATGGCCTTAATCCAACCAACTGTTCTTTTTTTATTATTTGTTTTTTATTTTTTATTATTTCTTCAATTTTTTTTTTACTTTTTCTTGGATAGACTTTCCGTTGCCGTCTTTTCTTCTTTCACAATTAGTTCCACGGCCTAATGAATGACCCACCACGAATAATATGACAAATTACTTAGAAGCAAAGGACCAATTCTAAAACAGAATTGAACTTGCGCCCTCCAAGCTCACCCCAACCAGCTTCAACATCCACACACGTCCAACGCAATCCGCACAGGGCATTGTTTTTAATTTAATAAGAGCCGCACACGGTCTCCAAGAAACTGTAGCAAACAGAGGCAAAATATTTCACATTACTTGCGAGCTATTGCTATTCCCATCTCTACCCATAAAGTTTCTACCCGCACTTCTTATGTTTAGAATTCTACATGGCTCTTTTAGTGCTCCAGATACCTAAATTTGGATGTAGCAGGCTTGCCCAGCAACTGACCCAGTAAGACCTTTCAGCCCCTCTACCCTTGAAGGTATTTCGTCGAAGTTTATTATTGACGAAGTTTATTATTGTCTTTGAATCCGCATCCTTGGATTTCATATTCTTTGATATACCTACAATAAAAACATATACTTACTTAGGTATCTAAATGAATGTAATATTTGAACAAACTTTATTAAAACGTAATTAAATACAAACTATAAATATGTGAACTAAAATTAATATAAGCTAAACTAAAACTAAAATTAAAAGAAACTAAACTAAAAATAAAAATAATATTTACAAGTAAAAGACCTGCCCCAGGTCGCTGTCCCGCGGCAGTGAGCCCAGAACGCTGGCGACGTTGCCTCTTTGGATGGCCAGGCTTATCCTCTGGCCGAGGTACGCGCCAGCCCTCTGGTCTCCCGAAGCGTCGATTAGGCGCGCCGCTAGGTCTTTGTACAGCAGGCGCGCCTCTGGGCCCCATGTGCCCATCGTCTCGACCCCAAACGGCGCAAATATGTAATTGTTTCCAATTGAAACATATTTGCGCCGCTTGAGGCTTTCGGCCGCGCCCGCCGCTGAGCCAGCAGCTCTTCCGCTCTGGGAAACATGGGAGGGCGCCAGTGTGTCGACGCAGGTGGCGTCCCACACCAGCGGCCTCCCATGCTTCCAGGGGATTAATGTCATGCCGTCGGGCCTTTTACCGTCGTCACGGATGATTCCAGGAGGTTCCAGTATAGCCGGAACCCCGGCTGTGGCAAAGGCCCTCCGGATGACATCATTAAGAGCCGCGTGGCGGGGAAGGCGGCCGGCGCTCCGCTGACACGATAGGCCGTGGTGGCCCAGACGATCGACGTCGGCGCCGCAGGGGCAGCGATGGGGCACGGTAATTGCACAACCCAGTCGCAGTCCGATGGCGGTACTGAAAGAGGTATTATCCATCAGAGTCCCTATCGAGGTTGATGGGTGTGCCTGCAGCCAGTAGCCCGACTCTCGCTCGGAAACGGCTAGTAGGCGAGCGCGCTCCGCGTCGCTGGTGCAGGAGCGGATTAGTCCGCTCCGCATCAGCTCGCAGAGGGGCTCGTCCCACTGCCTTTGGATGGTGGGATCCTTCGGTGGATCCTCACCAGGGCAGGCCAGTCTCCATGCCTCCTTGGCTTCCCCACAGTATGAGACCTCAATGTCACCCAGTGAAGGGTTAACAATTTTCTTGTACAAGGTCTCGATACTGTGGGTGGAAGACAAGAAGGCAGGCAATGCGACGCTGCTTACTTTCCTGACTCCTAGGCCTCCGAATCTTATGGGGAGTGAGGCCTGGAGCCAGGAACGTTCTGAAATTGAACAATTTAGAATTTGGATTAGGGCCAAATGGATCATCGAATCGATTGGTCCTAGCAGTGCCTCCTGGCTATACAGTGGACTGCATCTTAGATAGTAGGTAAATTTGGGAACGAAAAGGCAAAAACGTATAATTTGAAAGGCCATGTGTGCGTTAATTTTGGTTAGGAGGGGAATCGTGTCAAAAAATTTTGTTTTTTCATCATCTAAAAATTGGGGGAACGCGTCTTCGACGACTGGCGCTCCTAGGAGGCGAAGCGATTCGTTATTTACTACTTTTAAATTTGGGGCCAGACAGTTAAATTCTGAGACTATTGAATTTTGGGATCTTATGTGGTCGAAAACGTAAAGTTCACATTTACTGTGGTTTAGCTCGAGGCCTATCGAATTAAATTTTTCCGAAAGGATTTTTAAGTCGTTTTGTACTGTTTTTATGTCGCCTCCTAGGGTGCCGTCGTCTAGGTACCATATGTTTAATTTGGAATTTAGGGACGTGATAATTTTATGTATAGCCAGGCTGAAGATGGCCGGCCCGAGAGGGTCGCCCTGCTGGCAGCCTACAGCGGAGTCGATCAGATGTTCGCGATATACCAGGTTAGATGGGCAGCTGTAGGCCTGCCAGAGGTAAGGGTATATCTCCGGGGTGCTTTCTTTTACCTCTGCCAGCATGGCGCCCCTGTCGACCGAGTTGAAGGCGTTTTTCACGTCGACCTTGAGGATGACCTCACCTCCTCTCTCCTTTATATAGGTCCGCATAGCGTGCACTGCTGCCTCGCATCCCCCCTTGGATCCGAACCCTAGTTGAGTAGGTTGAAACAGGTTTTTCAGGCCAGGGAGGATGCTGCGGCAGCAGAGCTTGGACGCTATGCGGCGTATGGTGCACCCCACTGCTATGGGGCGGGTCCCGCCATCTTTTTTTGTTAGCGCACAAAGATTCGCCCCGTAGAGCAGTGGGGTCACATCTGGGTTTACCTCCCCGGCCAGCATCAGGTTCACTAGGGCCGTGAGTCGGCTCACTAGAGTTTCGCCGGCCTGGCCGGTCACCCCGCATACCAAGTCTTTTAGGTGTTGCGGGCTGAGACCGTCCAGGCCGCCAGCTGAGCCGTTCTTAAACGACATCACGGCACCTAGGACGTCCTTCCCGATGACTTCTAAGTGTTGGTCACCGGGAAGTGGTGCTGGCGGGAGGCGGAGGGTGTCAAGGGGGGAGGGGTGCTTTCCCCTCAAGGCCGACAGTACCTCCGTGGAGTCGGGAGCGATTGCGTCGCTAGAAAATAACAGTTGTGCAGCGCCTTTCAGGTCCCCGTCACTCACTTTTATTTCCACTTTTTTGAATTTTTCGTAGTTGGTCATGGAGTGGTCTGGGTGTGGGATGTGAGTCTGGGGAGGGGTGGATGCACAATTTTGTTTTATTAGGGATGTCAAAGATTTTTTTTTTCTGTTTGCCGAGTTTATGTGTAAAATTTCTGACGGGAACCTGAATAGAGCTTCCCAGGCGCCCTTTGTGTTCTCCGAAATGCATTTTTCTATTATAGATGAAAGTTTCTCCGCGACGCTCGTGCGAGCGCCGCGGGGGATACGCTTGACGACCGGGCAGCATCTCCGGAGGGCTCCCAAGGTTTTCCACAGTGGATCGTCTTGGGAGTCTCGGCTGCTGGGGGCCCGGTCGTCGGGTGGGATAGTCTGGGTGGGTCTGTCTGTCGGTCTGTTTTTGTGCGTCTTCCCTACGTGAATATTGAGGCCTCTCTGGTTTTTGAATAGGCGCGCCTGGGGGCAAAGTGGGCACTGCACAAATGCTATTTGGTCACTACCGGCTGTGGGCGCATTGGACAGGCCAGCGGGCTGCGACATGTGGTGTGACCTGGGTGGATACTTAGGTAGAAAAGAAAGAAAAAAAAAATCGCTTACGCTAATAATCTAAAACACAGGTCCAACACTGTTTACACGTTTATAAAAATAAAAAAAACTGGTTATACGAGTACTTATAAATGCACGGTAAAATATTGTTTGATGTGAAGAAATTCCGACACTGTTAGTAAATATCCACTTTAAAAATCGTATGTGATCATTTTGTTTAAAAAAAACATTAAGCTTGTACGACCGGCCACCGAATAGGATATCCCACGATAGCTCTTACCAAGCGCGGAACAAAGGCGCCAATCGAACAAAAAAGGGTATCCTAGCGAGTGGCTGAATGTACTTATTCATATCAATACCTACCACTCGCTAAGGAAAACATCGTAATGCCATAAGCTTCTCCAAGCTTATTCAATACGATATCAATCATCATGGTAATTTTGCAGTGTCCATTGGCCCATTTGTTGAACAATATGTTTCAGTCCCGTCTATATGTTCCCTCGTTTTTCCGAATCCATAATTTTCCTTTCTGGTTGCTTAGTACCGCGATGCGACGTTCAGGCGTTCAGCACGTATTGCCTGTATTTCCTCTGTGGTATTGCCAAGAAATACAAAAAATATATCTGTGGGTAAAAACGTCCCAAGTAAACAACGGATCAAATACCTCAAGTGACACCCCTAGAGAACTCCACCTACGGGTCAGCCCTACCCTATATAAAAGCTTGAACGCGGGAAACAGGCCTCAGAATCCTAGTAGAACATCAAGAGCTACCACTTCACATGTGGCGGGAGAATTTCGAGCAACTCGAGTGTATAATGTGTATATGATATTCGGCAACTGCAATCTGAGGTAAGATCAAACAATCAATGAATTCTATGTAACTACATTATTACTGACGTTTCCAAAATTTATGAAAAATTGTATCTTACCTAGCTACTTGAAAGTTTCTTCACCAGCTTACAAAATCTTATCCAGCAGATATTACCTGGATTGGTTTCTGAAATTAATACAATCAACAATAATATATTATTTTTAAAATATGTAGTGCCTATTCGATCTATTAAGCCTAATTTTTTAATGAAGTTTCATTCAGTTTCACTTCTTCATTGAAGATAATGTTTCAAGAAATGTAAAACTTTTATTAATTAACACATTTGAAATAAATAAATAAAATAAAAATTAAATTTGTTCTTCTTAAAGCTGAATGGCTTTAAGAAGAACCGGTTAAAAAAAAAGTAGATTGGTAGGTATTTAAATACCCAAATAATCGATATACATGAATCCCTTTCGTATAAATAAAGCCTACAAAATGTTAAGTTCATCAAACAATACCTACTTTAATTTGAAAACTCGTAGAAAACTGCAGTCAACCGACCGGGCAGGCTGATATTAGGCTCGTATGTGTGTAACCACCACCCATGAGTACCTAGGAGGCGGAAATGAGTGAAAACTTTTCCCGACATTACTGAGGAGCTTAGGCTAAATAGGTTAATATATTAAAAAACAAGCGATAATAGTGTTGTTATTTCTTTTTAGATCCCAAGCAACAAGATGCGGAGAAGGCTCTATATCCTGGTATTTGTGCTACTAATATCTAGCAACCTGAGTGTCGGCAAAAATAGAAATAAATCTATTAATGTGAAAGGAAGCCATACAAACCCGCACGGTGGCCACCCAAAAACCAAATCAGATCTTGACCGTATTAAGAGATCAATAATAGATGAAGATGATAAACCATTTTGGGCTAACCGAGGTAAGAAACAATCGGAGGAAGACCTTTATGATGACCGCGGATACGACCACTATAGACCAAGCAACAACATTCTAAAGGCTTCCGAAAAAATACTGAAAGAACCACCATTTTGGGGAAATAGAGGAAGACGGGACAGCTCTTCAGTTGAAGATTTTCTTGACAGAATAGAATACCCTAAATCCAAATGTCACAACTGCAATGACCACTTTTATACTCCACTGACACACAATAACTTTAAAGATACTCCCATAGGACGAAGAGATGATACACCGTTTTGGGGTAACCGCGGACGACGCAATTCAGATGAAATTTCTGTAGATGATGACATCCGTGAGTCATACCCTTTTTGGGGCAATCGAGGACGGAGACAAGAAGACGAACCGTTTTGGGGCAATCGAGGTAGACGAGAACTTGAAGATCCATTCTGGGGTACCAGAGGCAGACGAGAATACGGTCTTCAATTTTGGAAAAACCGCGGCCGACGTAATACATTGGGTCAATTTGGATCTTGGGCTCCGGAAGAGGATAGTGAACCTTTTTGGGGTAACCGAGGCAGAAGAAAAGGCTCAATTCGTGAGGCCATTAATGACGTAGAAGATGAAATTGTCAATCTTTCCCTCATGAAAGGAACGTCACCTGATTCCGAAATATCCTTTTGGAAGAGCCAAGGTAGAGACAGCGCTTTAAAACATCTGTTTAGTGGCATGCCGCGCTACAAAAGTGACTTCATCCCGTCGACCAAGAAAACAATAGAAGACAACATAGAAGCTCGAAGCGATTCAAGAACGGTTCACGACAATAGAATATATGCTGAAGAACCGCATTATATCGTCGTTGAAAGGAGCAGTAGATCTTCAGGTGAGGTTGACCCTTATTACATTTCTCGTGGCAAAAAAGAGATGCTAAATGATTTGGACCTGGCAAAAGCAGTAAGAGATAGACGTGGTGCCATTGAAGAGATTGTGAAATCTGTAAAGAATGACCCCTACTTCATCGTACGTGGCAAGAAAGATTTTGGCGAAACAAATACTAAAATAAACGCGTCATTGCACGATAAAGCAACTAAAGCTAAGAATCTTATTTGTGCTACTTTGGATTTGATTTTGGCTAAATCAGATGCAGGTAGAACCAAAAGAGATAGTGGTGAGAATGATCGAGGTAGAAGAGCTACGTTGAAGAAATTGGCGGCCCAGTTACAGAATGATCCATACTTTGTTAGTCGAGGTAAGAAAAGTGGTGACCGAATGGCAAAAGAGGAAAATTATGAAGAATTCATAAACCAAGTTTCGGAAATGTGTAACTAAGTGAAATGGTTAGATACAATGCCATGTATAATTTTTAAAAAAAGAGACGACAAAAAATTATAACTGTAATAATAATATTTAATTTTACTGTAAATGCTTAGCATATAAGTACCATAAAACACGAAATATATTTGAAATAAAACATTTAAAAATTATTATTATTATTATTATTTATTTATATAAATTGTATAACATAACAGTGATAAACACTAAGGCGCTATACAATTGAATTATTATAATAGATTAGAACATTTAAATATTATGCAAATAGTAAGTTAATAATGTTGGCGGTCTGATGAATTGATGTAATTAGAAAATTAAATGTCAATTTATTTGTTCCTTGTATTTTCTTAAAATATCTTCAGGAAATATAAAATCATTGCAATCATGTCTACTTTTTTGTTTATTTAAAATATTTAATCGGAGTAAATCGAATGAATAGCACGGGTTAGTGCTTTAGAAAAAAACAAAAAAAAAGTGAATAGCCTAACTAAACCTTGGCAAACATGTTGGTTTTTTATTGTTGGCAAAATAAATAAAACTTCTTTAAGAAATATTTACAAAAGAGGGATTAAAATCAGGGAAGAACAATGAAACAAAAAGTTTTGTGACTTTCGTTTATTTGACCATCAGCATTACGTATACAGACAGGATCCGTACAGAATCCGGATACTGTAAATTTTAAAACATTTTCTCTTATCTGAACTTGCTTTAATATCGCATAAAGAATGTATCAGGTAACAAGCGAATACTTTTTGAGCAATCACAGAATCATTTTGAAGAAACATTTTTTTTTTTATTTCGAAAAAAAAAATTATATTAAAAATCAAAACTATTTCTTGTTGAAGCTTATGCATAGAAATAACTTAATAGTATTATTTCGTTATTAAGAAGTAATGTTTACATGAATTCCTTTTGCTCCAAACAATTCACATCACAATTACAGAAATATAATAATAATTATTATGAACATTTATTATATAGTCAGGTAATTTGTTTTGATATGGTACATCAAAAGATTCTAAAAACACTTTTTATCAAACGTTCATAAGGTAATATATATATTTTGATATTTAGAGGGGTCGGAATAAACGATTTTAAAACAACTACTTATAATACTGTACTTCTTATACAACAATACTTTTAAAAAATCTCTGTAGAAGGGTTTAAAGGTGATACATAGACATTTGATGTCAATAATAAAATCGTTAATAATCTCGAAGATACTAAAACCATTATGCACACACATAGAAATGCGCAAAACACATTTAAATTTAATCATTTAAAATTTATAATTATTACCACAACAATTAATTATAATTGGTATAATAATAGTAATAGTAGTTAACCTTTTAAAACAAAGCTAGAATATACTATCATTCGACGGAGAGAAAAAATGTTACTTACTCAAAAATAATTAGGCATTTTATCGATGATGATTTTATATTAAATTCACTCGCAAAAATATAAACACGTACACAAAAATGTGCACAAAAATTATAGTCATCATCACAAATAACTGTACAGTAAAATATCCTTGATTCCACAAAAACTCAAACAATGTTCAAACAATTCCGACAAAAATCATAATAATGTTTGACAATGAACGAGATGAATTAATATGAAACTGTCAAAATGCAAGCTTTCCGTTGTAGACATGTCGTCCAAATACATACATTTCATGGCACGGTCGTCCAAATACTACAAACTCTCTCCTCCCTAAACGCCATACAGCGCAAAAAATAAACCCTGAACCCTGTTAGGCCTTTTAATAATTCGTTCAAACCCTCCATAGGAGCAAGTGATTGGTCGAATCCTCCCTCCCGGCATCCTCCGTCATGGTTGAGCTTCTGAAATCCTCGTAACCATCTCCTCCAGAGATTATTAGAGTTTCCTTATTATTCTGGGTAGTCTCTGCTTGTTTCTGTAGTTTCTCCACATTGGCTGAGCGGCGGCTTAGAGCTTTGGTCTTCAGCGACGTCTGTGACGGTTTAGGCTGCTTCTGCGCCGCTGGGTTCTCGACTAAGGTCAAGAATCGTACGTGCCCCGTGTGACCATAGGTTACACCTGAAGATAAGAAAAGGGAATTTTCATTTCGTAAATTGTATTCCTAAATACAAACACTGTTTTGGTTGAGAGTTCACTAAGTTGAGAAAAATTATAATCTTCTTGAATGAGCTTCTTTGAGAGTCGATCACATGTATTAGAGTAGGTACAGAAGCTCATTATTGGGATGAGTCTTGTGGTGTTGGCCTCTGGCATCTGGTTTATGCAGTAATATATAATTTTGTGTACGTATGTTTACCTGTTTTATCAATCTAAATTCCTATCCCTTAAGGTTGTTGGAAGAAATCTCTTACAGAGATAAGCTCGCATTTGTACATGTTTTTTCTTATCTAATGTGTCCTGTAATGTGTTTCGTGTGCAATAAAGTATAATAATAATAATAACAATACTTCAAGGCGAAACATTTCAAAGTAGATAACTTTTTGAAATTTAGAATGAACTATCTCGTGAACCAACCTGTAAGCTGAGGCACGGTAAACGCGCCAGTCCTGGCATTGGGCGAGTTGTGCAGCGGCGCGGTCAGTAGGACGCCGGCGCTGGTGCCCACCCACAGGGTGTCCCGATGGGCCAGTAAGGCTGTCACGCGGAGGCACGCCGCTTTGTGCTGGCGGATTATGTCGTCGCAGCCTGGAATGAAATAAAACGTACATCTATTGTAAATAATGATTATAATGAGGATGACGACGGGTACATCAACTGCTGCTGGCAGGGCGACTTCGCTAGTTAGCCCAACTAAGACTTTTAGAGCGCCCAGAAAACAAAAATAGCACTGAAATGGTGTCCAAACAAAATACAAAATAGACGACGCCCTAAAACCCAGGTTTTGCTCGTTCTGGAAGAAAGCGGTCTCTGTACCAGCATATTTGAGTTACGACTGAGCTAGACAGTACAGCTGACAAGTTATTCTGCAGGAATTTCACCAAGGCAATCAAGGTGGCACATTTCTGGGAGTGCGAAGCATGTCGAAGACATGACATTCTCAATATAAGGCCGACTTGCACCACTTTATTAAATGTGGCTTTATTAAACAGCATTTTTAACTAAAATCTTCATACAAAAGTCAATTTAAATGGTGACTTAAATGATATTTAAGAATTGGTGCAAGTCGGCATAAGAGAAGAATAAAGCATAAGTGAGCTCACCGTGCAGCATCTTAGTGACGTGCGGCGTGATGTTGACCTCAGCAAGCTGCTCACGACTGGTGGCGTTGTAACACCGCAGCTGGGCCGCGTTGTGCAGCGAGAGCCAGATGGCGCCACCGGCGACCGCCATGTGGCTGATCGGCTTCGTCTCAGAGCTGATTTGGAATGTTTCGTCCACCTGTGATGTGGAATATAATCACTATGCGTCTAGTTGCTATTACCATATTATTGCAGATGCTTTCTAAATCGATTAGTTATTTAGAGTATAACTTATAACATGGTCAGATATAAAATTCTGTTATATTTTCAAAAGTAACAAGCCATGAGCTGTTCGGAGATGTTGCGAACAGTGAGACTTTCATTCATATTTTCTAATTACTCTGAATAACCTCTATCACTCTGTTGATATGATCCAATATTAGAAGGTATGTCAGTGAATTTACCTGCAAAGTGTGAGGGTTGATGATCCTGATGCTGGCATGCGTGGCGCACCAGAGTTTTCCTCCTGATAAGAGCATGCCACTGACTGGCGTACTGTTGGTGCCCACTGGTATCGTCGACTTTTCCGTCCATGAACCATCTGGGCAGGACAAAAATCTGTGTTGATTTCGGGTAAAGTTGAAGATTTCTTCATGATTATTGAGGTGTTTTATGGTTTAATATTGTTATGTTGACTGTTGACCTTGACTGTTTCATTTTCTATAGTTTCATTTGAATATCAAGTTCACAATAAAATTCAGTTGGATAGACAAAAGAGTGGGACAGAGCTAATTTTATCGCGCTCTTGTGTTTCATAAAAATCATCGTGGCAAGTTTTATATATTTACGGTTTACTCACCTACATCTCTGCAGTAAACAACAAGATCGCCATTGCCGAGGGCAACAAAGACCTTGCCTTCAACAAATCTGAAACAAGACATTCTTATTATAACAAAAGAGTCGAGCAATTTTGACTAGACAAACAGATGATACACAGAACATCATACTCTACAAAAATAAATAGTAATCTAAGGTAGTGTAACATCAGAAAACTGTGGATTAGCAATAGGAATTTATTTGTGGGAGTGTCATAGAATAGATTTTAGAGTCCATCCCGGAACAGTTGAGTTTAATTTGATGTGGAATCTATGCTATGATGAGGAACAGTCGAGTTTAATTTGATGTGGAATCTTCATTAGATAAACATTAAAACACTCACACAATGGAATGCACGCCCGAGTTGTGCTGCAACTTGACTTTGTTCTTCTTTATCCGGATGTTGTCCAGACAGTTGTACACATGGATGCAGCCGTCCTCCGTTCCTAACCACATGGTGGGCTGGTTGGCTGTAGTAGCACTATCTTCTGAAGACTGTCGACTGGCTGGCGATGAGAGGGTGCCTGGGGATGGTGATGACTTTTTAAGAAATTGGGAATCTGGTATCAGATTTTGCAGAAACTAATCTTGGTAAGTAAGTAAATGCAGCGCTCGTGCAACACTGTTTGAAGCTATGCGGGTTATCATTTCGTGTCTATAGTTGTGATCATTATTGCAAGTTAAAAGCTAAAGGTGTTTTAATGGCTATAACATGCAGTGGTATTATGTTCGAGCTGTAATATTACTAAAAGTTATAGTCAAGCTAATAAGAGCAACGAGTATGTATAAAATATATGAGACTTGTCTTCAGAAGTAGATAAAAAAACAGTAAATATATATTTATTTTTGATAAATTCTTCTATATCGCTGAAGCTAATTGCAAAGTGATTTAATGTGAGAACAGAAAAGAAACAGTCATAATTACATAAAAAATATAATATTAATATTATTATGGTGGTGGTTAAATTTAATAAGCATGTATGCAGGTAACATTACCCAAATGACTTCGTCCAGTCACTACAATGTCATGATTATGGAGAAGAGAAAGAAACACATATTGAGACATCACACGAAATATTACTTTAAAACGGACAACAGTTTGAATAAGACACAGAGATTATAGCGGAAATAGATACGTAAGTCCCCACGTTCGTAAAGAGGAAAGCAAAATAGAATGATAAAAAAGGAGTTAGATAGCTAAATACAAAGAAGATCCCAAAGATCCCAAAAACTTGAGACAATACACAAGAATCTTCGTTTAACACAACAAAAAGAGTTAAAGATTCGACATGACTAATAAAACTAATAAAAAAAAAAACAAACGTCTATGTTATTGATAATCTTATGAAAATATTTCATCTTGCTTGATGCACCACGATGCCCTCTACTTGTCATGGCAAAAGTGTATAGCCTTTTGAAAGTGACCAGTTTAATTTCACGTCCTTCTTTCCAAGGTCAAATTATCAATGGATACAAAACTAAATTATTCAACCAAGAGGCAATTAATTCAAAATGACCACTTATACTATCTACTGCACAGCAAATAATAATTTAGTCTGTAGTTTTGCTGCTTACCAGAGTTAATCCCCATAGCCTGCTTGTCCACTGCCGGATTGGAGCTGGATTTCATGACGGGATGAACAGTGATGTTTTGTCCCGTGTACGGCGTGCTTAGACTCTTACTGTGATTTGGCGTTAGCGTGCTGGTGTTCCTGAAATACACAAAATAAAAACACTTATTGAGGAGAAGAGGCGTGTAGGTAGAAAAAGGAAGTCGTGGCTTAGAAACATCACATGATCACAGAATTATCCCCCGGTCAGAGGTTTTTCAGGTGTAATCACATATGTAAGTAGGCAATAATTAATCACCCAGTATTGACCCAGGCACTGCATCATCCGCGTGGACACTTCATGTTGGTGTGTAACAAAATATGGTAAATGAACGTTATTGTATGTTTGGCATATTGGAACGTAATAAAAAAGTTAGTCGTTGCCTACCGCAAACTGCGTTTTATTACACTTCACCTACCTATCTATCTAGTGTGAGTGGAGGGAGGCGCCACTGAACGCTGTATCATTCATCTGTTCAAGAGAAAAAAAGCCGGAAGTATTTTTTACCTGTGGTTGCTTGAAGACAGATTGTTCTGCAGGCGAAGACTGGCAGACTCTTGACTTCTCGTGTCTGATTGGGCGTCTTGGTTCTCACTCGTTGATGAGCCGTCATCATCATCTTCACTTGATGATGAACTAAAAAACAAAGAAAAGTTTATTTCTAAAATCAAAATATGGAAGCAGAAATGAACGATTTACTTGATGAAATCAGTAATTTGATGTAGTCTTTATATTATTTTCACTATGACGTACAATTTAATGAACCTGCATTAACTATATCACGTGCTAACATATCAGTGGCATGATGCGAGTTGAAAATCAGCGCTGTCTGAAGACGCTTCATTTTCGGGATGATATTGTTAATATTTTTAATTTAATTGTGTTAGAAACATTATTTTTTTAAATGTATTTTTTTTTCTCATTTTGAGCTTTATTTTCAATATCAATTTCAATTTGAAAGCAATGTCTTAGTAGCCTGTGTACGAATTCTAGTGTGGTAGACTAGGTGGACTAAGCTGAAAGAAGAGTATTGCATAGGATGCTGGACAAGACTTTAATCTAAAGATAAAGTTTGTTTCATCTCACCTGTCCAATCGAATATTCTTGCAGCTATCATCAGGGTCCGATATACTAATTCCGGGCTTAGCAGATCCACTACTGCTTAGTGAACTCGTACTTCTGAAATTGTAAAATAAGACAATGTGGTTGAGGTTTTGGTGATAGCTAATGAAACTCACTTAGTAAGTCCTAAGACGCGTTGATCATTCTACTTTCATGTGCTTCGCGTTCCAAAAAGGTAAGATTGAGAGGAAACGTAGAAAAAAAGTCATGGCTCAGAAACATCACAGAATGAACGGATGTAGCCAGCATTGAAGAACTGTTTCGCTCCGCAAGATCTGCAAGATCTACAAGATCTGTAATAGGTATCCGTAATAGAGAAGAATCTTCAGATCTGACGGCCTAGTTAAAAGGCACATAAAGAAGAATAATAAAACTTACGGAATATCTAAAGTCTGTTGCCTCGTCAATGCCGGCGCTGGAGGCACGCAAGCCACGCACAGGATCCGCGCGTTGCACACTCCATTGCACGAGGTCACCTGAGGTTTCGGCGTGAGCGTCAGAACGCACACTTGGCCGACGTAGCCGTCGCTGTTGCAGACCTGGAATTCATATTGACGTTTCTTGATTAGTGGTGTTCTAGGTTAGTTAGAGAGAGCAAATAGAGAAAAAAATAACATTTAGCTTTTTCTTCGAGCTCTATTGTCGCCATATCTTTGCTTTCTATAATGCTAACATTTAATAGGTGTCAATTATAATTGAGAATACGTAAATGACACCTTTTGTTCCTAACCTCCTCAATTATGGCATCTGGTTTACTTTGTCAATGAATTACGAGGTCAATGGTTCAGAGTGACTTCACAGCTGAAGCTCTAAATAATTCGTACCCAAACATCAGGTGACTGTCCTTTAGGCGGTAACGTGGGGGCAGCACAAGTGAACTGAAGGCCGGCTCGCGTCTTCCTTATCGGAACTGGCGAGAGGAACTCCGGCGCTGGTCGCTCTTGACCGTATAAACCTGAAAATAAGGCACATTTTACTATACCCAATCCAAAACGCTCCGCTGGCTCTATCACGTAAAAAGGATGGGAGAGGATCGGTCAGTAAGAAAAGCTTACCAAAGGACAATTTCTGGACGTCGTCGACTAGTTGGACGTCCCAAGTACCGCTAGATTGACGAAGTCTCAAAAGATTTCAATGAACTTCAAGTGGAAGATAAGGTGAAGTGGCGCAGAACTGAGAAAGATGAAGTCTTTTTGCTGCGGAGGCCAAGATGTGGTTGCTGAGCCAGCGCAGCGTGGTAAGTAAGTATCCAGTATCCAAAACGATCGTACGCAGAAATATTAAATTGTTCTAAGAATTGTGGTGGAAATAGCTTTACAAAGTATATTGAGAGGGGAAGGGACAGTTGATCGTTCCCAATGAAAGAGAGCACAACAGTTGCAATCCTCAGACACGAGGAATCGATGAAGAAGAAAAGGTTGAAGTAAAAAGGGTAAACTTACACAACTTCTGTTTTGTTTCATTTATTAGTTCTTCCCAGTTACTGCGCTTGCCGGTCTTCGGGAAGATTATGGTCACATTTTCTGGACCATTTCTGAAATCAATATAAACGATTGGCACGTGAATACTTGCGTGAAGGTTAAATGAAAATATGGTCATCAAATACTAAAGTAAATAGGTATATTTAGTTATAATACCAACAATATCTGAGCCAACATCAAAGCAGTCCAACACGTATTTCCAAATGCCACTAAAGTCACTGTCAGTTATATCGGAGTATCGCTTTGCATTGGTCATCATCTATTCATATTCAATGGTCAAGTTACGTCTATAAATAACGAGATGTATCATAATGACCGACACGCATATGGGTCAAAAAGATGTCTGGAAATTCTAGAAACATCAAATCATTTGAATCTTTGGCTGTCCAATGAAGCCAATAATTAATGGTCATAATCGAATTTCCTAATGCCCATACAAATTCCACGTAACCATTACGAACACTCTAGCAAATCTCTCACTCTCTTGCAAATGAGCTCGTTTCATAACTAAACTGTTTTAATTTTGTACTTTGTTTGTAGGCTTTTCTATAATTCCATTTACTCACGTGGTATTCAAACTTATCTCCATATAGCAGAGCTGCGTATCACTGTTCTGTCGATCAGACAGCTGTTTGTTGAGACTGTGCAGCATTTCTCTCACGATCTCTTCCAATGCTGTGTGCTGGGTGTGGAGCGCTGCTACGTTCTCTGATATTTGCGTCAGTGTGTTCACATCTTCTGTTAGCGTTTCCACTTCGTGCATTATTCGTCTTAGGTTTTCGTCTTTTGCTGTGAAAAGTAAATTAAACAACATCAATATGGGTAGGCTTGTACTCATAAGTACGTATCAGTTTCCTGAGCTCCCGAAAGCCAACCCCTTTCGGGAGCTCAGGAAACTGCTACGTACTCTAGCTTTCAACGTTACTTGCTACAGTCCTGCATTGCGCCAGCAATTTTTTTTATCGTAGCTGAGTATAATATGGAAGGTACAACCATGTTGTGCTTGGGTATGACCGCCAGTACCTACCCAAGCACAACAGTCATCTGCTTGGCAGGTTTCCTTTATAGTGAGGGCCACGATCACCCACTCCTCATATAGGTTTCTTGATGGTCATCATTAAGGCCTAAGATTAATTTGATTACTTACCTTTAACAATTTCGAGATCAGCCAAAGATATCCTCATCAAAAGTTTGTATTTGTTCCCTTCCATTTGACTCGCTATACTGGTCTGGTATGTGTTGCTGAAAAAACATGAACATTTTCTTTTAGCTTTTCCAATTCGCAATAATTAAATAGCAGTGTAGACACATCTGGAAAAACTAATTGATGATGATAGTCTTCTCTAATATTAAGTAACTCAAGTGCTTTTCTAATATCGTCGAATCAGATGGCTGTTGTCTTGCCAATTAATCATAGAAATTAAAAACCAAAACAACTCACGGCATGGGCTTCTTGATCGTACCAGTCCGCCTCTTCACACTGGTGATCAACAGCAGATCAGTGAACAGAAACAGTGCTCTGTCCTTTATCGTCCCTTGCGCTGACGGCATCGTCACAGTCTCATGCCGGAGGAACTGTCGATCTGGCAACACCAGGTTTGATAGACCTTCGATCATTTGTTCTAGCTCCCGTAGCGTTTGCTGCTGTTGCTCTAGCTCTAGGCTCTCCCGTTCCGTGCAGTTGATTAGTTCTAGTAAGCCGTGGATCTCTTTCTGGGCCTCGAGGAGCAGCTTGTGGTCGGGGTGGTTTTTGTCTGTAAAGGAAAAGGGGTGAGGTTTTTCTCAAACGCAATTTGCAACTAATAAGTGCTCTGAGGATTTCAGGGGTCATTAACATTGCTTAATACATTATTACATCCTTACTTAAAAAAAACAACATAGAAAGGAAACTGGCAATTGTATTTAATTTCTTTTTCTTTGCATGTTTATTTATTGCTTAATTTCAAAACGATAGACACTAACTTTGGTATCCTTATGTACTATGTTTTCTAATGAATTTATCTAAATTAATGTTCCAAAACTGGTGGAGAGCGCTGGTATCTATGATACAGTGTTTTATGTAAACACAAGAACAGCACTGCACCCAACGATCTTGCACCCAACGATCTATGTTTGAAAATATACCTAAATCACAATTTTTTGTACCTATAAAATTAATGTTCTACAAGGATAAAGTTTTATTATTTTTTTTATAAGTAACAATTTGTTAATTCTTCACGCCTAATTAAAAAAAAATATATCATAAAAAAAAATAATCTATTTTAGAGAAAATTCTGAAAATCCTGAGTTTTCCAAAATCCTACCGGAATCCTGACAAGAGTCTAAAAATCCTGAGATCTCATCCTGAGAAGAATCACTGAGATCTGGTAAACCTAGGCGCGGTGGGCAAACGCCCTTAGGCCTTAGGCTTGTCAGGCCTCTTGCAAGTAAAAAATAAACCTCAACTTTACGCTCAAATCTCAACAAATGAGTCTATACGCGAAGAGCTGAAAACACGCACTCCACTCTCAATCATATGTCAACAACGTATCGCAACGTTCTTCAGTCACATAGCCCGTAGAGGACCTGATAGCCTGGAAAAACTAATTATGACGGGAAAGGTGTAGGGAAAGAGAGCTCGAGGCAGACCACTCGCTAGATGGACGGATTTTATAACCAAAACCACGCAAAAACACCTGCACAAACTGATCCACATCGCGAGTGATAGAGAGCAATGGAGAACTCTACTCTCTGCCAACTTCAATGATGGTCACGATCCTCAGCATTGAGGGAACGACTGAATGAACTTTACGCTCATTGATCAGAACCATTTATTGTTCACGCAATCTACACCAACAACATCAATATTAGCAAGCAACTGACATGAGAGACAAATTAGGCATAGTGCTACCGCTCTCTGCTACGCAAACATTTGTTTTGGCTTGTCTTGCCGAGGGTGGTTTATTATTATCAGCCAGCTTCCTCGTAATGGTAATAACCATGGTAATAGGAAATGGAGGATTCTCTTCCCGGCCTCAGAAATCCTTGTTTATCTAAAGGGTACTTTTAATTTCTGTAGAGTTTAAATAGTACATTTCGAGTGAAAGATACCGTATAATAAAGTCAGAAATGCACGAAATGGATTCCTCCTGATTCTATCATTCCTGAAAACGGCGGCAAGGGATCAAAGATTTAACAATTTTAACATTCATTTCTATTCATAAATCTGTTGCAATCTAATTACCATATAGATGATGAAATTAGAGCATAGATATATAAGGAATCATTATAGAACAGCATACGCAGAACTAAACCCAATCTATACGCTGGCGGTTTGACCAACTCATTTATAGGATAGTGCGACTTTGTCTTAGACTTTGATAAATCATGATATACTTATTGATTTAACGGTTTCACTTCTCAATAGTTTCGACCTCGTCCAAAAGTTCCATGGAGAGACAATAAAAGTACCTTGGCGAAACATTCAATATAAAATGTGCAGTGGTTAATTACGAAAGTTAAATGACACCACTACCGCAAGAGAATACACTGTCGTTTCAACACGTGAAAATATAACAATGTTTTCCATTGACAGTAAGGAAGCTATAAATTTGGCAAATATTTACGCTAGCGTATTGGAATATTTTATGTAAGTATGTCAGTTGGAGATGAAAGACCTGTCATAGCAACTTCTCGCGATAACTGTGTGCAAACGTCTTTATCCTGGCTTTTATGTACCTTTAGTTAAAACGACCGAAGAGGTACTATAGATGCTGTAGAATTAATTAATTTAGATTTTACAAAATTAATTATGAACACGCTATCATCTCGTTTTACTGCAATATAGTTGATTCGTGCGTAGAAAAATCGCGTCAACGCCACATTAAATAAATGTCCTACAGAAGTACAGGCTAATGCTTTGATATCAGTAACTTTCAGAGTGAAGTCACTACAAGCTTTTTATAAACTACCGTGCCATCCTATTTACCAGTACTTATTTAAAGTGTCGTGTCTGTTGTTATCATCCAAGCATTCATTTATACAAGATTATTAACAAGAAATCATACCGTATACTAGGAACTGTTTAGCATAGTTAGGATAACTTCTGTTTTGCATTTTCGCATACAAAATGTTATTTAAGAAATACTTAGGCTATTAACGGGCCTTGTCCCCGAGAAATTTTTAATTAACACAGAGCTACGCCAATTTAGACACTGCCTAATGCCCAAGACTTAGCATCCAAAGTACGGCACCTTCAATTAATATGCAAATATTAATTACTGCTACTTTTCCATTCGTTGCTGCTACTTCTAATTTAGGTGTAAAGCAGATTGATCGAGTCCGCAACACTACACTGCGCAGTGGAACGGAAAAAAAATATGTTGGAGCTTAAACCGCTAGATTCAAGTGGAACTGGGCTGGATTCGAGTGGAACTAGGCTCTATTGAGCGCATTGTAATGCAGGGAAGGGTGGAAGGCCTAGAACTCGGGGAAAACCACCGATGCGATGGACTGAGAAAATCAAGACCACTGTGGGGAAAACACTGTATGAATGCACCTGGGCAACCTCTGACCGAGATAAATGGCGTGGCGTCGTAAGGCGCGCAAGTCGCAACATCAGCCACTGATAGATTTTTCAAAATTGAAAGAACTGAAAAAAAACAATTTTCCGCCACGCTGCTATCGTTGGACCTGAATAAAACTTCAATTTAAAAACCTGGCCTATGCCTGCTAAATTAAATGAATTAAATCTCACCCGTATGTTTAATCAGCCGCTGTATAAGCAGTTTGTAACTCGGAAACTTCTGGACAGGTTTGATGAGGAGGTTGTCAAGGGATAACTTTCCCTTGTGGTCCCGAGCCATGGCGTCGAGGAAGCGGGCGAAGGCAGGCCGTGAGGTCTTGATGGTCTTTATGGTCTCTTTTGCCTTCTTCAAGTTGTTGATGAAGCACATGTAGGTGTCCATCACGGTGGGTTTCGTGAACTGCGGGATGGAAGGTTTGTTATGTTAGACTGGTAGATATTCTGTTTCTTTGGACGAATCTACTTATCTTCTTCAGGTATTTTTTTTCATATTGCTAGAACCCTTAACATGACTGCCGATAACTCAGATTTTGTATACGCTTGCTGTAGAAAATGCAGATAAGATAAGAAACTTTTCTAGCACCTCATTTCTACAGAATTGATCCTACTCCATTATTATTTTTCTATAGCTCTTACATAGACCGCAGTAGGCACAAACTCTGTCGCTCTGATAAAAAGCCGATGCTCAGCTAGAAGGACGTGTAGATACACTCAGACCACCTTTTACTAGCTCTCTCCGACCGTGTTTGTAACTGCGATCAGTTTACATCTGTTACCATCAATAAATTCTACAATTCCACTCACCACTTCTAAGAACACATCGCCGACTTTCTGCTGCAGGTCCCATTGTTCGAGCCGTTGCCTTAGCTTCTCCAGAAACACCTGATGGATGTTGAGGATGCCCGGCACTTGGTAGAATATCTCGTCGACGACTGAAGCGTCGAGGAGGCCCGCGTTCTCCGGACTCTTGAGGGGTTGGAGGTATTTCTGCGGACAGGGGAAACGGTTCTTAGTGCTAATTTCTCATGTTATTTGTATTTGAATATTACTTATATTAAATATAGCTTTTGCCCGCGACTTCGTCCGCGTTGGCTACAGAAAAAGGATAATTATGTGCTTTACGTTGCTCCTAAGGGTAAAAGCGTGATAATATGTAGCCTATATGTTATTTTGATGTCTAAGCTATCTCTATTCCAAATTTCATCCAAATCCATTTAGCCGTTTCAGCGTGAAAGAGTAACAAACATCCTTCCATCCATCCATACTTACAAACTTTCGCGTGTAGGATCAATAATAATTTAAGCAGGCTAATATCCTCCTCTCACCCCACTCCTCATAAGTTTTCATTGGCAAGATTTTATATTTGTAGCATTTTGTAAGAGCTCAGAAATTCAGTAAGAGATCGTCGAAAAAATCCGTTCCTACTCATAAATCGTAGTTGTTGCACTTGCTCCGTCTCACTCCATGCCGAAAACTATTATAGCGAAATGTAGTCGCTGAAAATACGCGAGATGCGTGTGAGACGTTTTCTAGGCTCTACGCTCGGCGTATAATAAAAACTTAGACTTCGCAGATGCGATTTCTACTTACGGCATCCAGTGGCACCTTCAGACACACGAGGTGGGCCTGAGACATTGTTCAAAGAATAAATACGCGCAAAGAAATTGAATGCAGCGTGATGTGTGCGTAACGTGACGTAAAATGAGTTGCGTTGCGCCCGCAAGATAGGTTTTTCCTTGAGGCTCTAATTCATTAAGACTATTACTCGAGGATCCCATAGGCTCGAAAAAGGCTTTATGCGCCGTCGAAATGTCTCGTTCGTAAGCTGTCTTCGAGAAAATCTACGACCCAGTTAAAAGTATCTACACACAAAGATGATTTTTATGTTGAAATTATGAGGAAAAATCCTTTACGGTATAATTTTATGAGGGTTGGATTACTCGGGGAAAATGGAGCTCTAACGCAAAGTAACTACGTTAAGTACTTATAAAAGGAGTATTTGAGTTCACCTGCGAAGAAAATAGACGTTTTCTTAACAGCTATCGGTCCTTCGGTAGGTAGTGGAAAAGCAATCACAACCGCGAAAGCGAAAGTTCTCAGCATAAAATGGAGCTCTCAGTACTAATAAAAGGAGTATAATAATATTTTGAGTATTCACCTGCCAACAAAATAGACATTTTCTTGTCACCGGATCTCCGGTAGTAAAGAAGCAATCACAGCCGCAAAAGCAACAAAATTAACTTTTCAAAGCCCTTATCGCCTTAACTTCGGAGTGGGGTAGCCGAGCTGTCAGAAGTTATGCTTGAGACTTTATCGTGCCTGATGTTAGAAGAAGTTAGAGGTTTTGCATAACAGAAGTGAAACAGAAGTGACTTCTTCTTATGATTGTGATTGTAGGATTTTTTTATTATACCATGATGTTGAGGTATCTACGAGTACTTCTCCCTTTCTCTCTCTCCCTCTCTCTTTCTCTCTCTCTGTCTCTAATTATTTGTTATAGTTAGCCTGGATTGTGTCCCATTGCTGGGCATATAATCCGTGCGGGATCAGAATGGGATAATACCTTTTGGAACTGAGACGCTCGCGGTCCTAGTTGTCTATGGCAAACTCACGTCGAAACTTGCTTGTGTTTTCTGTGCGCGTGGGTGTCTGCTCGATTTTTATCACGTTTTATTAAATTAATGCAATAACATTGAATCCTTTTAGATTACAACCATTAAACATTTTTGTGTATTTCCAATTTCATAACCCTATGATAGAACGTAGGACTAAATTTTTTTTTACTGACGCTATTCGAGAACTGTCATTTTCGATTCAGTTCCAAAAGGTATTATCCCATTCTGATTCCGCACGGATTATATCTATTTTTAAATGCGTGACAAAACTATTGAAAATATTAAAGTAATTTAAGAATGTTATAGGATTCATAATATTATTCACATTATTTATGATCTCTTCATAGTGTAAGTCGAGTGTACACAGCAATCCGTGTGTTGATAAAGATACTTCAAAGACTGGTAAAAAGGCACTTCTGTAATAATTTAGATACGAGTAAATTACAAAGTTAATATTATCTCGGAATACGAGCGAAATAATATGTGACAATGTATTTAATGGAACAATTAATAATGTGAGTTTGAAAAATCTATTTGATTAAATTATTATGCAGGTGTGACGTGACTGTAACCATTGTTTTTAGTGCAAATTATACAGGATGTTTTAGAAAGGTCCTGTATTTTGATGAGTAAAGCTACTTACTCTCTTGTGTTACAGGACCTTTCGGTGACACTTTGTATGTATAAGACTATTGAAACTTTAAACGTTTTCGTTTTTTTACCCAGAAAAAAAAAAATCTTGTAACCAAACTAACTAATCAAAAAGGGTCCCTTTATAACAAAATCCTTGAAAATAATTTCTCAGTTCAATTCCTCCGCTTCCAAAGCTCATTGCATAACGAGGGGATTCCATAAACCTGCAATCTCTTGCATACCGTGCAGTCGCTCTACCAATTGAGCTACCGAGCCAAATAAGTACTAGGTAACTGTCATGTTTGTGAAACATATATATTTTTTTTTCGAGATATCAGATGATTAAAAGTGGTTTGTATTAATACTAGTTCTAAAATGTTCACAGCCGGTTGAGCGCAGACAGGTTAGCCCTTGGCTTAAAATAAATTGTAGTTTTACTCTAATTTTCACTCTTGCTTTAACCAAATCACTCGTCACGTGAACCCACTAAAACAAACCAAACGCTATTTTCGCCACCGTTAATTATTGTTAAAGTTAAATCACAATGCTGCGAATCTGCGAGTGTCACAACACTCACAACACTTCAGAACAGTCTGGAAATAGGTTTCCCGCTAAGATTTTCCTCCTAGGGCACCCACGCTGGTCCTACGCTTTCCAGCTACTGTTTGTTGAGTTAGGTCGGTTTGTTTTCGAAATCACCTCTGGAATGATCAGATGGAACAGCTGGACTTCAAGAAACGCGGGTTTCGATGGGTTCACAGTTGTTAGAAAAAAAAACGGGTTTTCCTCGTTTTTTTTTACAACTACGGAACTAATTCTTTATCGTGGTAGCAAAATATTTTAGGGATAGACAGTATTCATAAATCAAAACTGCGTTACAGACTTGAGGCCCTAGAAGAGACCCTATAGCTGGAGAGCTTGTGATCATTTGACTTATTTTATCTTACATGGCTGAGAGTTGGTAGGCTGATAGAGTAGACTTCGCTGAATCTGGAAAAAAACTGTTTTTTGCTGGTCGCGTTTGAAAGTTTTTTTTTACTTTGAAGTGTAGAGGTAAATGTATGGGTTGAGTCTTTTTTTTTGTCGAACCAAGTTCGCGGGTTCAAGTCCTGGCTCGAATAAACATTTCTTATATCTCGATACATCTTTGTCACTAGCCCGTAAAATATAAATACTAAATTAAACATTTAAAACACCACAGACATTCTAATTTCAAATTAGAATATCTCATAAACCGCTCAACCGATTTTGATGAAACCTGTCTAAGAACACTTGCTAGAAAACGCATTCAAATTGGTTCACCCGTTTTGGAGCTACGGTTCCACAGACAGACACACATACACATAAACACACAGAGCGGTAAAAATTTAAGCGCTTTTTACAAGAACAGCCTTTGTCCCCAGAGTAAATTTGGCGCTTTTTGGCCAAAAAGATTGTCCCACAAGCAAACCTTGGTGATTTATGTAAAATTTGCCGAAACTTTCCGATGGAATAACTGTGGACATAGGAAAGTTTTGCAAAAATTGATTAGTGGGGCTAATGCAGCTTGTTGAACAGTGTTGAAAACAGAAATTTGTTAAAATTGAACATTGGCTGTCCTTGTAAAAAGCGTAAATTAAACAACTATCCACTTACTTTGACTAATATCTCCAACGCCTCCACATACGATTTTTCAGTCTCATATAGCTCGACCACCACGTGCGTCCTTGTGTCCTGAAACAAACAAATTTCACATCTATAACCTTTGTAACACAGACTTTTCTCCCTGAAACTTTAAAATATCTTTATACACCTTTTAGTGGTTTTGAAGCCGAAGGTATGTTGTTGCAATTACATCGCAACCAAATTTCTGAACCGAATTCTAAAGTTTCACTGCAAAATACGCGAAATAAATTACTTCTCCATACAAATAGTGTCGATGGGTAATAAACATTTGTTCGGAAAAGTGTTTGTTTATTTTCGCGCATTTTAAAGTCAGCTTTAAACTCCGGACTGTAGAAACATTTTGCCTTCGACATAAAGGATTTTATTAACCCATGTAGTTTCCACGCTTTCTATTGTTTGAAATTCAATTTTAAAACCAGTGTGGTAAGGAATGAAAGAAAATGTGCATATTATGCAATGTCCTTGCAGAAAATAATAAGCATACAAGAAGCTACTTTAAAATGACTACTGCTATCGCAGCTGTTATTTTCTCTTATTCTAGTCATGCGGTATAGCGATCATAGATTTTCGTGATTTGGCATCAATGATAATAGATTAATTAAAGAATGTAATAAAAGTAGGTACTTGCTCGTTTTTACTTACATCTTTCTACGAGTAAATAATTGTCCAATAAATAAACCAAAACAACGCACACGGAATATTTAGAAGAAAAGTGCAATAAAATTGCTTTGTTTCGTTCTGTTGTGCAATAAAGAGTTCTCTATTTGGCTTGCTTGTTTTTATTATAACTTTCTACGAGTAAAAAATTGGCTAAAATGTCCAATAAATAAACATAACGCACACGGAATTTTCAGAATAAAAGAAAAAATATTGTTATTATTGTTTTGGTGTCTAGTATGCGTACCTTTCGGGTCTGTTGGCGGTCTTTTAACACCCTGTAGATTAGAAGTTACAGTGACGGTTTAAGTTATGGTTTATGCTTAGGGTTTGGGTAATAAAAGTATTTGACTTGCTGGTTTTTATAGCTTTCTACAGTAAATAATAAATACAATTTTACTTCCAATAAGAATAATACTGGAACAAGTTTTGATGACTTTATACCTACGTTTTAAAAGTTAGCATACAATGTTTTCTGTTGCATTGCATATTCCGCAGAGAAATAGATGAGCTTCCATAAAATAGCCTGAAAATATATTCTGCACAACTCTTTGAAAAAAACTTTAATAATCTCAGGACTCCGCCGTCTAAAGCTCTCAAGTACTGAACGTAAAGACACAGAAGTTCCACTCAACATTAAGTGAAGAATTCCTCGCAGCCTAATTTCTTCTATCATATTTTTTTACTCAAAAGGGGGGGTGTTATAAGTTTGACCGCAGTGGGTGTGTGCGTGTCCGTCTGTGTGTCTGTCTGTGGCACCGTAGCCCCTAAACACGTGGACCGATTTGGATGCGGTTTGAGTGATAAAACTCCAAGAATGAAAACTCGAACGAACCCAAATCCGGTCTTCTGTCTGAAGCTAACTACTTGTTTCGTACTTGGAAAGCTTTTCACATAGTTCACAATATTGTAGAGAGGAATCTCGTTTATAACTTTGATGAAGTAGGTCGTCGTGATACAGGCAGACATAGGCGTATCCAGAGGGAATACAAATCTGGTATTCGGACTATATAGTTGGAGAGCTGGTGACCAATCGAGATATTTTTTCGTACAAGGCTGGGAGTTAGTAGGCTGATAGAGTAGACTTCGCTGAGTCTGGGAAAAATATTTTTTTGGTCCGGTCGCGGTTGAAAGTTAGATTTTTTCGACTTTGAAAGTTTAAATGTATGGGTTGAGTCATTTCTTTTTTGTCTACAAGGCTGGGAGTTTTTAGGCTGCCTTTTTAGTCTCTGCTGATCACGAAATCACTATTTAGTTATATCCATTTATTATAGCCAAACGCGGTAGAAATATTGTTTTTTATAACCTAGAAAGTGTGAATTTTTGGGTTATAAAAATCAAACTTTCAACTACGCTCGGCCAAAAAAACAAATATTTTCTTGTTTAACGGAGTCTCAACCACTAACCTAGAAGTTTCTAGCCTTGTACGACAAAAAAAATATACTGAACCCATACATTTAAACTTTCAAAGTCGAAAAAATCTAACTTTCTACCGCGACCGTGCCAAAAAAATATTTTTCCCAGACTCAGCAAAGTCTACTCTGTCAGCCTACCAACTCCTAGCCTTGTACGAAAAAATATCTCGATTGGTCACCAGCTCTCTAACTAATAGGAGCTACATATAAAATACCAACCTAAATGTCTTTCGATCCAATGGGATCGAACACATGGGATCTAAGTTGCCGGAGAGATTTGCACTTGATTGATGCATCTTTGTAGACAATCTATTACAGAGGAGGTCTAAAGATTTTGGGGATGACATCTGCTATCAAATATTACTTATGAGTTGAAAACCCTCAAGATTAACAGGGACCTTTTTTTGTCAACTACTTACTTAAAGTTAAAGTTAAATCAAACCTTTTAATCGACTATTTCAGTCACAGGACTTTTCTAAAACACCCTGTATAAGGTTCTACACCTTGGATAATGAATATATTATTATCCAAGGTTATGATAACTATTGATGTTCCGTTCCCGGGAACATTGCCAATCGCTGGAAACATTGCCGGAAACATTGCCGGCAATGTTCCCCCAACTGGGAATTTAACGGGAACTTTGCTCTAAACTTTGGATATTTCAATATTTGTTTATTGACTTGTAAATGGTTTTGGATTCTTTATACACCAAATAATAAGTTACTAAACACATAATTCATACGAATTTCATAGGTACTACGGATTTAAGATGGATTTTTAAATGAAACACCGATTTCATGCAGTCTCCATGTGGCAACACTGCAAGGACAAGACACTTATGCAAATATGCATGTCACTTGACTAACCAACGCGATAATTTAAGATTTAGAATGACTTATAAAAAAAAAAAACACTGGGAATTTATGGAAACATTGGGAAACTTTCGGAAACTTTCCGGGAACATTGCCAGTGGAAACATTGCCGGGAGTGGGAATGTTTCCAAGCGTACATCAATAATGATAACACACAAATTAGAGTTAATTTAAAATTAGTGTGTTAAATCAAGTTAAAAGTTACGGGATTAGGTACGATGAACTTTTTTACCTGTGTAGGTACCGTACCTACTTAGTGCTTAAACAAAAGTACGTATCATTAGAACTTACTCGAAATCAGTACCTAACTTATTTGTCAACAGGTTGCTTTCATACACTTGTATGAGTAATACCCCGTGATCACAATCCCCCGTGAAAAATCAACCCCCAACTAAATTATGGCATTACTATCGATAACTTCATATCGTGACATCGTTTGACCCCAATACGGTGCCAATCAAAATCAGCCCTAATGCCAGTCGCAATAGATCATAAAACAACTTGATATCACGCTATCTGTCACAGAAGTGAGCTACCAGACATAATTAATGAGCTATCGATCGTTTGCACAGAGTTAGTACTGAGATACGTTAGTTACTGCTAATACTAAAGGCCTTTGCATCTTCGTAAATAGATGATTTATACAGTGTTCAACCAGGTACCAACCTTCACTCACACTAGATGGGTGAAGAGACCACTAGGCACTGGAGTGCCTGGGACATTGTTTTAGATGGAGTAGGCTTGCCCAGCACCTATACCATCCTGACAGCTTAGTCGACCTAGCCCAAAGGAAAGACGACGTTACGGCTGTGATTATAATGATGTATCGCTAAAAACGGCCGCTAATTAAAAATACAGATACAGAGAGAAAGAAACAGGCCTAAAAAGCGTTGGATTGACTGCATCGGAGAAAATCCTAATAACTATAATAAATAAAATACCTCCGACTTTTTAGGTTCAAGTTAGCGTATCTCATGAACGGCTGAACCGATAAAAAAAATATATATCTAAGAACACTTCCTAGAAAACCTGCTTTCATAAAAAAAAACCGCATCCAAATCGGTTCACCCATTTAAGAGCTACGTACGTACCTACGGTACCACAGACAGACAGACACACATAGCGGTCAAACCTATAACATCCCTCTTTTAATGTTGGGGGTTAAAAAGATGGCCAAATACACCAACTGGCGAAGAGAGGCAAGGGCCAGAGACAAATTGAAATCTACTGTGGACGAAGCCAAACCCCACAAAGGGTTGTAACGCCAAAAGAAGTAATATGAAAAGAAGAGCGGTGGTGGGTAACAGATAGATTAGATAGTAACCCAATTAATTTAGATTAGACAACCATGATGAATGACTTGGCTCCCTCCAAAGTCTCGGTTCACGAAGTCTGTGATATTTTTTTCTCACAGTAAACTTGTTACCAGTGCATTTGCAAATAGGAAAAGTTCCCGCCACAGGAATATTTTTTTGCTGCTTGTTTTTGCACTGAATTAGAGTTATAAACTAGGTGAGCGAAAATTGCCACCGATTACATTTCCGGCACCACCGTCGCCGTGGTAGGCCAAAGCGGAAATTGGGAAGGCAAAGTTTTTTGTTCGAAAGTCCGTTATTGGCTTAATCTTATCTTTAGACAATATTGAGAAACTAATTTCGATATTTTTTATTTTGGTTCAGTAGTTTGGATTTTACAACGTTTCAAAGATACGGTTTTATGACCTTCACGCGACGGTCTGCATACTGTTGGCGGTCATAGGAACAAAACATTTTAGCGCATAAAAACAAAACTACTGGACCAAAATAAAAAATATTTAAATTAGTTTCTTAATATTGTCTAAAGATAAGTTTAAGCCAATAACGGACTTTCGAACAAAAAACTTTGCCTACCCAATTGCGGGACGACCAGTGATGACATTTTTAGATTTATTAGTTCAATTATATTTGTACGCCGAAAGGTAAAATATGGAGAGACATTACCCTATTTATAATATCATCTGTATGTACCATCAAACCCATATTTGACAAATAATGAATCAAATAAATATTTGATGCGCACCTCGACTTCTTCCGTGGCGCGAAAAGATTTCGACCTGGAATATGTCGCAAACTGACTCCTAAGAAAGCAAGACTATAAATGTGAGTGGTTGACCAAAAAGGGAGGAGGAGGTATTGGAAACCGTTATTTTTTTGATTAGATTTTTTTAATCTGTGGTATTTTAGCTTTGTTTTGGTCTAACCAGAAAATTTTTAGGTGCCGTAGGTACGAGTAAGTAGTTATTTTTTATGATTTTAGATTTACACCGCGCACGAGTCGAAACCTGTTTATATACACGAAACTTCAAACGCAATTTTATCGAAATCAATTATTTTCCCTTGAGGTCCCTTTTTGGTCAACCACTCACATTAATGAAAAATGAATGTAAACTTCAGTCGCGTTTCGCGGAAAGACATGGCACTAACATGATAGACATAGAAAGAAGGAGAAAATAATTGAAATAGAATGTATTATTTTAGAGATAGAATGTATTATTTTTAAGCACAAGATCCTAGGAGTTTCTTTACCATGCTTCTTCTCCAAGAACAATCAGAGCTAGTGAAGCTGGAGAAAAAAAGTAGCTAGATACCTACTTAGTATTAGATAGTAATAGTATTAGATAGACTTTGACTTTAATATTAGCTCCATGTCAAGCCTATAGTAGCCGAGGTCGTATAACTCGATGTGTTATCAGGATCGCAGATCATTCGTTCCCTGATAGTACGATTCGGAATTTTGGTCTTTGATAGAGGCTTTCATACGTGGAAATGATATACTGTACTTTTGATTTATAACTAAACCACTCACGGTATGGTGGTTAATTGATTGATTTATCTAAATTAGGGGCTTAAGGCTGGAAGATAGCAGCGTGGCCGGAAATTCAAAATTTTCACAGTTTTTTTACATTTTGTAGCTAAACTGAGCTATTTTTGTTCAGCGATTTTTCGTTCGCGGCAATAACATAGTATTCTTTTTATTATTGTAAACAACAGAACAACAATAATTCAGCCGATTATGTGTTCTGGTATACGACAAGTTTTTTGGGCAGTGCCACTGCTTCGTAGACCAGAACACATAATCGGCTGAATTATTGTTGTTCTGTTGTTCAAGCTAAGGCGGCAAGACCTACCGCACATAGGTCCCGGCACTCGGTTTCGATCGTTTGTTGGACTTAGTGTGCCCTTTTCATGACCTAAGCTGTCGGTAAAAGGGCCACTATAATAAAAAAAGGTAGTCTGGAGAGGGAAGTGTTCTGTTGTTTACAATAATAAAAAGAATACTGTTTTATTGCCGCGAACGAAAAATCGCTGAACAAAAATTGCTCAGTTTAGCTACAAAATGTAAAAAACTGTGAAAATTTTGAATTTCCCGCCACGTTGCTATCGTCTGTAACGCAATGGCGTGTTAATGGCGTCCCAGTACACGGACAAACCTGGGTTTCCTCGCTTTTCTCATACAACCAGCGAACTAATCCTCTAGAATTAGAATCAGAATATTCTTTTTAATACAGTTGCTCAAAAAGTGGCGTATTGCAGGGACGTATAGCGTTCGGGATGTGGGCTATTACACACTCGTGCTTTTTTTTTACCTTTCCCGCACTAGTGCGTTCTCTTTCCCAACTGTCAAAATAATGTCTATTAAAAAGTAAAACCAACCATGAAGTTTTTACTAAAAAAGTTTTTATGATTCATGCAAATACGTATATTTCTAAAAAGAAGCTACTAATTTGTTTCAATATCAGATTTAATGATTTGATTGAATGAGTTTGGTTAGGTTTCATCTCATTAAATTTCATTTTCATTTCATATCAATAAAAAACTTCTACTGAAGACTTGGCTGTATGGGCATAGTTGCCTTTGCCTACCAGAATGGGTGAAAAAAAAAAAACTCTGCTTATATTCTACGGTTGGCGCCATTTTGATTTTTCAGAAATTTTCTTCGCGAGTTTTGTTGTTTGTTGCACAAAATGAGTAATTTCGACCCTAGTTTTTTTTAATTAACACCACCGGAACTCAGTATAATTGCACAAAATGCTTCGGAGAACATTTTACCGGAAAAGTCAAAAATGTCAAGTTAGTTGAGTTTATTGTGTATTTATTATTTTATTAAATTGCTTAATTTTTTCGCAACTGTATTAAAAATAGTCGTTCAGTACACGTGCGGAACCGTCATTGCAACTTGTTCCGACTGTCAACCCTCGCCTTCGGCTGCGCCTCGGCTCGGGTAGCCATTTGTCGAAACTCGTTGCAATGACAGCCTTTCCACACTTGTAATTAAATATACTATTGCTGTACTACAAATACATTGAAAGTACCGACGGTATTAATAAATCGTAATTGAAGCCATCAACTGGGAGCCCATGTTGGCACCATTGCGTTACCTACTCAGGCCCCACGACTTTATTGCGAAGCAAAGCTGAAGGTAAGGCTGGCTGTACTGTCATCGCTACAGGGTTGTTATTACGTCACTTCCCATTCGATTGTAATTATTTGTACCCGTATTCAAGCAAGACTCAAGGCCTCAATCTGTATAGGGAGAACTTGCACGACGTAGTCTTTGTAACACATGTTCCCGTAGCAGTTACTGTGATTCAAGCAATAAAATTGCAATAAAATCACACTCAGTAGCAGCAATAAAATACAGTTGGCGAAGATTGTCGTTTTGCAAATAGTATTATGGTACAGTCGACAGCACTTGGACTTACACGCGTCCACTCTATTCAGTTACGTTACGGGTGACTTTGCAACGAAAGTCCAAGCGTCTACGTGCTGTTTACTGAACGAAAGCATGAGAAAACTCTACTGCACTTCTTGATACATGATAGATTTGATAGCTTATACCGCTAAAATGCATCAACAAAGAGAAAACATTGTACCGCGCAATATCGAGTCCTATGGGCTTTATATGAGAAAAAGGCGTTTTTTTTGCGTAGCGAGAGGGGGCTCTCGGTGTAGTACTGTCATTGTCCCTCTTGACCCATAAAACATACTTTATTTTCAAGTCTATCTGGCCACCCCAGGAACTACATGGCACACAAATGCATACCTCTTCTTTTCAAGTGCGTGCAATAAAAACGGCTTTTTATAACAACTTTGATCCTATCGAAAAACTACCCCCTTTATAACCAGTAGGTAATGTTTTCTCCATAAAAACGTACTTACCGATTTCATCCCTAAAAAACGCACTAGAGCATTATACACCGTGGAATTTTAGTGGTTTTAAAGCCGAAGGTATTTTGTTGCACTGGTGATGAGTATTTTTGGTATGCTGGGATTTGTCCAACCCTGGCATGTCAGTCCGTTTAGTTTTCTTTGATAAATAATTCTTAACAGCCCCTCTACCCTTAACGTATTTTTTTTCCAATACGGCCGCAATATGGCACAATTTACAAAATTTAATATTTTACAAATTAAGACGCATTTTGTGTTTTTATTGAATAAAACAGCCTTACCTTTGAATAAACATTACAAAGTATTTAAAATCAAAGCATTACTAGGTATAACCCATGCCATTAAAGAAACGATATATAAATGGCGGACACTCTCGCGCCCTCTCGCTTTAATCATATCTCCGTCTATACTCACACGTAACGTTAGCAAAGTCATTTTAGGCAGTCCTGATTAGTCACCTACGCTTGGCTAATAAAACACGCCAAAATACGTTCGCCTCTTATTGATTTTTTAATGTTTGTCCAGTTATTTCAATATTGTAGTTTACGTTAAGTGTTTTTATTTGTTGAGGTTTGAATTATTTACTAGGTTTTAATATTTTTGATCTTATTTTCATAAACATTGTTGTTTAATCACAAACCCAACGTAGAACAATTACCTAATCAATAAAGAAAGCATCGTAAAACAATATTTCCTAACCAAAAATGTAAGAAAGTTTTAGGTATGAACCGAAATCGTATTTTCGTAACCTCTTTTTCAGACCTTACCATAGGTACCCGCCGCCATTTTCATATCGTTTCTTTATTGGCACGGCTTATATGCGAATTATTATTCAAAGAGAAATTTTAAAACTTTTTCAATTTGATCGCAATAGCGTCAAAGGTAACCCCCAGGTCCTTCTTAAATTATAAAAAAATGCGTATTTAAAAGTGGCGACAAAAGACGTCTGGTAAACAGATTTAATTGAAAAAAAAAAACAAGATGTTCCGACATCACGTAGTTTCTTGCGATATCAGTGATTTTTTCTATTACATCACGGTTTTACTCAATAGTAATTTTTCGGTGTAGCCGACTAGTTTCGGTTCTCATTCGGAGACCTTCTTCATGGAGAACGAGACGGCCCTCACGACCCCGCGGCTAGTCTCGAACTGCGTTTGAGTAGCCGTTGCGCGCGCGCCGAGAAATGGGGAATACGAAACCTCGGTTTTGTAGATTTTCTCCAGGTTGTCCCTTTCACTCAGTGTTTTAGGGGTGCTCTACCCCTAAAACACTGAGTACAAGCACGCGAGACAGCAACACATTTGTCAACTATCAATTCTAGTAGGCTCCTTGTTGTATTGCGATAGTTGAAAGATTTATTGTAACAAAAAACAGGTAAATTGTAGGCAATTATGGTGCAGCTGATTTATTTTCTGAAATTTCAGTGACCGTCCTAAAAGTTGGTGTTGATAAGTAGAACGACCTAAAGTTCGGAAGTACTTTTCGGTAACAGACTGTTTAACACTTCGATTGAAAACTCATTGAACTGAGATAAAAGGGGGAAGTTCAAATTACTGAAAGAGGTCGGAAACTGAGTTATCTATGATCGTCCTACAGAAGTTAGAGAAAAACGGTGAAGAAAGCTTTTTATCGTACGTATAAAAACGTACGTACGTACGCTTTCTTCAACGTTTTTCTCTAACTTCTGTAGGTAGATCTTGTATAGTAAGGTTTTATTTCAATAATGCTACGTCCACACATGGCGTTACGCATTGGCGTTTATGTCTTTTTTACAGCAAAACGACCATGTGTGGATGGTTTAATTGGCCTTTTTTGCCGTTTTGACAAAAATGCCCAATAGCAAAAACGCGTTTCCGCCTTGCCGTCGGTTTTTCAACGCACATCAAAGGAGGCAAAAAGACAAATACCGTAAATAGCGTCCACACATGGACAAGTTCAGTTCTCGCGTGCCCACAGAACACCACATATTGTACTCTTATGTTGCTGAAAACAATGTGCACTATAGTCTGTGTCCTGATTTTTGCGAAGAAAATGGCAATATCACGGTATTTTGCTATTTGATTCCATGTGTGGATGCCATGTTGGCTAAGTGTCGTTATTGAACAAAAAAATGTCATAAATAAACCAATACCGCAATGGCCATGTGTGGACGCAGCATAAGAACAATTTTCCAGTAAAAAAAAAAACAATAAGAGAAGTGGATATCTACCCGCTTCTCGAACTGCGGCTGCCTCGGTTGAGCTCTCGTCGTCTGAATCCGAGGCGTAGAAACAAGCCCCTGAGACTCAACTTGAGGCAATTGAACGAAAACTAGACTCAACTTGAGGCAATCAAAAGGCCATAAACTGTGTCCCTTTGACACTCATGTTGAATGCACTTAGCAATCTCACTCCAGCTGAGAATATACATCTAGATGTCAACTCCATAATAGTTATTCTTATATTGTGGAGAATTTTAGTACGTTTACTTTAGTTTTCCGTTATCAACTATCAAGAGATGATTTTTGCTTTCAATAAGAACAATTTTCCAGTAAAAATAACATCTTTTCACAGCTGCCAACAGGAGTGGATATCTTGCGAATACATCGGACGAATAGGTGTCTCTAAAGACAAATCCACACTCTTACCTGAGCTGACGACACAGCGATTGGCAACGTGGCGTCGTCGACACCGCTTCTCGAACTACGGCTGCCTCGGTCTGAGCTCTCGTCGTCTGAGTCCGAGGCGTGAAAGGAGGAGCTCACCGACCCCGGGCTGGGGTCGCTTAGCCTCAGCTTGAGGCAATCGCGACGCATAGTTGCGTTGAGCGTAGGAACTAGGGTTTAGGGTTGTGGTTTTGCATCCTCGCGAATTGTTACACTCTGGTGCTGGTTTTAGATGATTTTGGTTTTTAACAGTTGCATTTGTATATTTTGAATAAATTGGTACTGATAGTTATGGTATTTTTGTAAGTGCTATTATATGCATTGGTCTTACTTTGTACTGTTGTTTTTATTGTCACTTTTTGGTACACTTTTTTTCACAGATCTTTTGGTCGGCTTTTGTTGTTTATTTTAAACTGCGTCGGTCGTCTGTTTTGAAACGTTTATTATTATTGTTGGTGACATATTTAGATTGGTAACAGATTGGACATGGCAGCGTGTCGCTCTACGATTGCGCTTTAATCTATAAACGGTCTGGTTAAGCTATTTTTAAATCGTGGCTCCTAACAATAATATTACTGTATTTTAAGAAGATTTGTCTTTTGCAGAAACTATCGTTGCATAATTAGTTGAACTACTCTACTCCTAAGGTCGCCACTTTATACCATTAATGTATGTCCTTAAATGTTTTCTAATACAATAAAGAATATTCTATTCTATTCTTAAAGCTTTCCAAAAGGAAACAAGAACCAAATAAATGAACATTCACATTCATGATCCAATTTATCAAAAACTATCATGAGCCAAGAGGTGGCGCAGAGGAAAAAGGCGTATACATGGGCGGAAAGGCCTTTGCATCTACGTAATGAGATGGCACCTTCACGCACACTAGATGGGTGAAGAGACCACTCGGCGCTGCAGTGCCTGGGACATTGTTTTTTTAGATGGAGTAGGCTTGCTCTGCACCTATACCATCCTGACAGCTTAGTCGGCCCACAGGAAAGACAATTCAATACGTGTGGAGCCAACTAAGCCGCGGGTTTCCTCACGCGCGATGTTTTCCTTCACCGTTAGCGAGTGGTTTTGCTACTACAAATTGACAAATGTACGTAACTTTGAAATTAAACAAAGTCATATATACATGTCCGCACTGGGAATCGAACCGGGTACCTCTTGCTTCAGAGTCCACTGTTCTACCCACTAGACCACCGCTACGGCCCGAACTCGCGGTCCTATATTGTTATATTGGCAACCCCTCGACCGATTTGGCCCAGTTCGGAACCCAAAGTTTTTGGTTCGAAAGTCCGTTATTGGCTTAATCTTATCTTTAGATAATATTGAGAAACTAATTTCAATATTTTTTATTTTGGTTCAGTAGTAGAACAAAACATTTTAGCGCATAAAAACAAAACTACTTGACCAAAATAAAAAATATTTCAATATTAATTAATTTATTTAATTTAAATATTTTTTATTTTGGTCAAGTAGTTTTGTTTTTATGCGCTAAAATGTTTTGTTCTACTACTGAACCAAAATAAAAAATATTGAAATTAGTTTCTCAATATTGTCTAAAGATAAGATTAAGCCAATAACGGACTTTCGAACAAAAAACTTTGGATTCCGAATTGTTCGAACTTAAAAGTCCAAATTTCATGACGGTCCGATCAATGATACTCATGTTACCTTATCGTCGAACAAACATACATACATACTAACATACAAACGCCGGATCGTTCAAGTAGACTTGAGGAACTTCGCTGCCTCGCTCGCTTGTTTAATAATTGATGATAATGATCAATCAATGAGAATGAAAAAAGGTAATTTGAGTGAGAAAATTGTTGTTTTCGAACTCTCTTTCCCTTAATCAATATTACTAACCATTTATTCAAAGGCCATCTCTACACGTGCCTGTGAAAATGTCAAATAGTTCAATTAATTCGAAAAGAAAGCCCTGTTTCTTTCAGTTAATTTTACACTGAGCAGCTTATTTTACGTGGGTTGAAAGTGCATCAGAGACAGAGACGGGAATTCTAGAATACCAAGTTTAAAAAAACAATCACAGGGTGTTAAATGATCGGCAACAAAGCGGGAAACCACGTATTGTCCTCATCAAAACGTAAATTTTTGCCTGAGGAACTATGCCTGGGAAATCAACTGTTTCCGAAATAATGAGGTTCAAGGTAAGATTTTTTTTCCGTATCGACCACTTAACATTAATCTTCGCAAAAAGCCATATTAAAAACCTCACAATACCTTGCAAAAAACGACGTTAAAATTGTAATTCACATTTCACAATTTCTTAATTTCTTTCTTTCTTTTTTTTCTTTTCTTAAAATTGCATTTCGCAAATTCGATGCTGAAGCGGTCTTTTATCACATACGGGAATAAAGTGGTTTCCCGCTCTGTTGGCGGTCTTTTAACAGCCTGTAGAATTTGATTACCTTCCAACACAGACAGTAAGTACCAGACCAGCGAAGGCAAAACACGGTGGGAATCCGACACCGCTTCATTTGTAAGGACTCGCTCGGTTATATAAGTTGTCTGGAGCGGACTTGACGCGTCCTTGCCATTGTTCGCACCTAGAGTATACGTAACCGGCTTTATACGTACCTATACTCCAGTGTTTTGTTGGGGGTTTTCCGTTTCTTTTTGTTGCTACGGCGAAACAAAACAAAGATCCACCCTCGGCGAACGAAAAAAACATGGATGCATTTCAAGCTGACCCATCCTCTAAAATCGGCACACGCATCTACTGGCGCAGAAAAAATTGTTAGAAATATTTTAAACCAATATGTTAACAAGAAACTCCGTCATTGGTGGATAATTTTCGCGCTATTGCTGTTATTGGACGTATATACTGACAGCGTCAAATTGACGTCGTCTCTATCGACTTACTAAAATCGTGAGAGGAACCGTATTCTGTAGCCTCCGCCCATACGAGAACCATAATATGCATTAGATTCTCAGTGCTAGTGAGATCTCCATGTTTTCTTCTGCTCTCTGTCCACCCTACAGTGTTAGCAAATGTCAATTACACACACATCAAAGGTGTCTCTAGGGATGAAGCACGTTTCTGCTAGTTTCTAAAAAACGTTTTCCACCACCAGGGTGCACTCTAATTCGACAGTGGAACTTTAAGAAGGGTGTCTACTGATCAATACAAACAACTAGTATTAGGTCGCGAAAAAAATGGAGCGAAAAATATATCGGGTTTTTCAAACATTTGGCGCAGTACTGAGTCGACCTTTTGTATGGAACAGCTGATAATTATGTTTTTCGCTCCATTTTACTGATACATTTTAATTAATTATCAGTTAAAATACCTAACTGTCGTTTTATTTTGAGTTATGTATCAAATACAGATCAGTGTGCTTTGGCCACCGAACTAAATTCCATAGAATCCGCATTACGTATAAAATCACAACAAAAACTTGTCCCCACAGAAACAAAAGATATCAGCAATAGAACAATACGAAACATAATTTCTACCATACGTCTAATATTCGAATGTCAACCTTATTGCATTAGTGTACAGTTTTACTTTAATTAGCCGTTTTCAGAAAAAAAAACGTAGTTCTTTTATTCTCCACTGATGGCGCTTATACTAAGGCACTATAACGGCAGTCAGTTGAAATTTCATTAGTGTTGCCAACGGTACGACAAATTACCGTAAACTGTAATAATCATAACCAGAAACACAATTCATTGCTTTCAAATTTTATGGCATCACGTAGTTGATGTCAATATCCTACCTACCTATTCTATATTTATCCAAAACCATTTATGTTTTTGCTTTTAAGAATAAAAATAGCAAATATATGACACGGCATTTTTACCGATTGAACATGGCAAGCCTGATTCTTATCTGTGGTGTTTGTGTATCTTTAGTATTAGTACTTTCTAATCTGTGAATCTGTGGGAAAAAGCGTTATTTGACTGCCGTTAAGTAGCCGTATTTTCTGCGCCATCTAGCGAGCATTTTAAAATCAGCTTTTAACTGTCAGTTGAAAACGGCTAATTGCATGGACTACGAGCAAATAAGCTCCCAAAGACAATTTGGGCATCTATTTTTCCAAACACATTTCAGAGTTCTATGTTGTATCTAGTTTTATCCTTGATCGAAGGCTTTGGCACATAGGTACACGTCGCTACCGGTAATCGAACTCTGCAACTCACGCTCGGGGGCAGTCGACCTACTTACCGTCCACTGCTCAAACAAAGCCAAAAGCTTATTAAAATTTAAATAACAGACCCTTTAACGTTACTCTCTATTTTCCTTCTGTCGCTACCAAAAAGGAGCACAATAATTATGCTTTCATGTTGTTAACTTTGTTTTACGTAAAAGGTTTTAAGGGTGGAGGGAAGTACCTAGATTGACCCAGAAAGGCCGTTTAGTTGAATTTAACTCGTAGTCGGTTTTTGTTTTGATCTAAAAGGCCTACCACACGCACAAGCTTCCCCACAGTTTTGCCTGCGCAAACCAGCTTGTTTAATGAACACTGCGCGTGTAGTTGGTAGGACGGTAGCATTCGCCAGAGTGTGGACGCTCAGTGTTCAACGTACAAGCTGGCTTGCGCAGGCAAAACGGTGGTGAAGCTTGTGCGTGTGGTAGGTCTTTTAGGGTGGCACATCTCAAGCTCGAGCTCAAGTAGGTGAACTCAGTAAACAAAATCACCGACTTGAGACCATGGCTAATGTCTAATGTCAAGCTCAAGCTAGTGTCAATATGCTGACAGCTACTCAAGCTTGACATTAGCCAAGGCTTGACATTAGCATTTTTGTTTTCTGAGATCACCTACTTCCCTCCGGTCCGTAACGACCGAATGCAAATTGAAATTACAATAAAAACGGGGCAAATATGGCACGCGAGGCCTCCTGTTTTCCCGCCGCAGTATTTCTGTAATTCATTGGTGCAAAGGGTTTTTGCTGCTAAGGGACGTTGTAGGCGTATTTTTCTTTTATTTTAAAACCCATCCCTTGCTTTCCTACTCGTTCCACAAAACAGATTTTGCGTTAATTACTTATGTTCCGTATAATTACTTAGTAACATTTAATGTAATGCCCCCGTATTATTTCAGGGCCCTTAGCCTGTAACACAATGGTGCCAAAATGGGCTGTCAGGTGACGACTTCAATTACGATTTGCTAACGCTGTCTGTCCTTTTAATGTTTTTGTAGTACAGCAAAGAATATTTTGATTCTAATTCTAGAGGATTAGTTCTCTGGTTGTAGGAGAAAAAACGAGGAGAGCCCGGTTTTGTCCTTCTGCCGGGACGCCATTGACTCGCCATTGCGTTACAGGCTAAGGGCCCAGGTCGACATTTTGTAAACAGATACTTTATTGTGGAAGATGCAAAAAATCTGCGAAAATAGTAGAGTCAAGGAACATTTTCACCTTTAATCTCACGAAGGACTTAAAAATGAATGTAGTAGGTAACTGAAATTTGAGTAGTACCTTTCAAAAGTAAAGGTAGGTAAGTGGTAAAACAAAAACGATTTCGTATAACTAAAAAGTTACATCGTGTGCAAGTTTGTCCCTTCTTTCGGGTAATAGCTATCCGAAAGTAATTTATTAGTCACTATATCACCGTTCATTAAGCTCTACCTTGGATGTAGTGAGAAGGTATCTACCGATTGGGTGTAAAATTACCTTATTAGGTAGTCTTCTGGGAAACGTTAGTTGCAAGGACACATTTAGGATATAGGCATAACTAGCGCCGCCAATGAAAAAATAATCATATCTTCTTCTTGGATGCATTTTTTGCTAAAAACGAAGCGTCAAATGATAATCCCTACGCTTAACTATTTTTAGGACCAAAGGTTTAGACTCCAAATCCTAGAACCTACGAATAAAACCCGGCGCCGACAAAAGTGGCCACGTTTTAGCAGCGGCAGGATTTATTCGTAGGTTCTAGGATAGGAATAGAAGTAAGTCTTAAAAAAAACACGCCTATAGGTTATAGCTGTTTAAATAACGTGTAAAACAGCAGCTTTCGAGAAAACGTAGGAATAATCAGATCCACTTACTCGTTGATCCGATTTCTCGGTGGCCAAGATACATACTCCGTGCAATTTTAGTGGTTTTAAAGCCGAAGATATTTTGTTGCACTGGTGACTCTGAGCCAAATTACAAATTTTCATTCCAAAACGCGCGAAAAACAATTCACTTCTCCATACAAATGGTGTCGATTGGCGATAGCCGTTTGTATTGGGAAGAGTTTTTTTTTCGCTCGTTTTGAAGTAAAATTTTGGAATTTGGCTCAGAATCACGAGTGCAACTAAATACCTTGGGCTTTAAAACCACGAAAATTCCACGGATCCGACCTTTCAGAACTGAGACGCGCACGGTAAGCAAACTCGCGTCGAATCTTGTCAAAGTAAAATAAAGTATATTTTCGATTGACTTTGACAAGTTTCCATACCATTCTCATCGCGCGCGGTTTATACCACGTGAATAATAACTGCGTATCCTAAGCTTCAATTAAAAGCCGAATGTTCCGCACCGCTGCAACGTAATAAGTATCATTGCGGTATCGCGAATCGGAATGATAAATCGTCGACCGATTGAATTAAACTGCCGAATGAATAAGTGAGCCGACTGGGTTGGGAAACCCTGGACTCGTAAATCACACCATACAATGAACTAAAACTGGGTTTATTCATACTAACAGGGTATGTACAGATTTAGAGAAAGAAACGTGTTGTTGGTAGAAGAAGAAAGTCGTGGCTCAGAAACAACTGAACCGCCTCCGTGGTGGTGTGGTAAGCACGATCACCATAGGCAGTGCACCACGGCCGCCATCTTGGATTTTTTGACAAACAAATAATAGATAGCCATGTCACCCGGGCACGAATAACTGTCAAAATCAGTCTATTAATCTGTGGTTTCCATTTAAACCACAGATTTAATCGCTGTCAAATTTGACACTCGGAAAAATCCCTATATTGACAAGAATCCAAAAATATACGTATAATTTTGTCGTAATCGGTAGTTTAGGTTCTGCGAGGGAACAGATGAGACACAAACATATATACACACATACATACGCTGCTGAAATCATAACTCTCCTATTTTCACGTAGACGGGTAATAAAAAGAATCGCCCGCCTCAGTTAGCGATATCGGAGGTCGGGTTCCCTTAAAGAATGAGAATTGCCATATTTTCAGCTTCAAGAGTAGGCAATGTTGTCATAAAAATAACGACTTTTGTTTTACGAGCTTTTTTGCTAAGTTTTCTTTTTTAGGGTTCCGTATCCAAAGGTTGCCAAGCGGTACCCGCTGTTACTAAGCCAGCGTTGTCTGTCCATCCGTCTATTCGTATATCCTACCTGAAGTAAAGATTGTATATTTTAGAACTTTTTTTTTTGTGCCAGTTGAAATGAGAATGGGCGTTTCCGTTTCTGCACCAAACACCAAAGATAGAAGCCATCTCCGAAAATAAAAGCTCTTGTTAAGGTCTGCAATTGATTATCGCTGGAATTCAATTAACTGGTTTACCTACCTATAAGAGTCCTAACAAATATTAAAAAAAAACTATTAGATGTCAGTTTGACTCGCACACCGAGAGTTCCGCCGCAGTACCGCATAACATTATCATTATTTTTTTTTTCTTCTATTAAATCACGGTTTTACTCACTAGTAATTTGTCGGTGTAGCCAACTAGTTTCGGTTCTCATTCGGAGACCTTCTTCATGGAGAACGAGACGGCCCTCGCGACGCCACGGCTAGTCTCGATTATCATTATTTGTGTTTTAAACTAAAAATAATATACTGTGTGCTGGTTTGGTCCCTTCTGTGCATAAGTCCAACTCGCACTTGGCTGGTTTTTGTTGTTTTTTGTCGTGTACCTATCTTGGGAAGAATGCTTTTTCAACATACTTTCGTGGCGGAATGTTACAGCGGTTTAGGAAGAAAGTGGTCTTGTAAATAAAATAGAATGTTGTAAAATTATTTTATGCTTTTGTAGCTAAAGTTTGTGCTATAAGATAAGATAAAAAAATATTTATTGTTAATTAAAATGACTTTATCCTTAAACATATTATAGGTACAAAAACGTATTTTTTTCCATTTCAAGGATAGACCGTAGACACCTATTCTACAGGGTGCACTCTAAGTCGATAGCGGAACTTCAAGTAGGCTGTCTACTGATCAATACAAACCACTTGTACAAGGTGGCGAAAAAATTAAGCGAAAAAAATATCAGCTGTTTCATACATTTGGTGCAGTACTGAGTCGACCTTTTGTATGGAACAGCTGATATTTTTTTAGCTCCATTTTTTTCGCCACCTAGTACAAGTTGTTTGTATTGATCAGTAGATAGCCTACTTAAAGTTTCGCTTTCGACTTGGAGTGCACCCTGTAGTATTTGTATAAAACACTGTATCATAGACGCCAGCGCTCTCGACCAGTTTGATACAGTAATTTAGATAATTTAGAAAACATAGAAAGGATACCAAAAGAGTAATGTTTGTAGTTTTGAAATTAAAACTACTCTATTTTTAGAGACCACGCCTTATGTGACGCAATTTACTACTAAAATTAATAGAGGTCCTGCTTGTTAACTCTATCTATCCCACTCTAATGAGATCAAAATACTTATAGTTATAAATATAATATTATAAACCCCTTATGTACAGCCTAACCCGTTCTTGTGCTAAGACAGCTGAAAAATACATCGGCTTTTCCAAACTTCAATAGCTATTGATGCTGTCAATTGAGCTGTCGATCAATGACTTTCCGATACAAAGGTCTGCCATTGCCGTCGATAGATAAATATTCAAAGTAATAAGTAAGTTTAGAACAAACAGGTTTCGATTTCACGTAGGGAACCCGTAGGACTTCGATACCTACCCAATAGCAAAATATTCGACTTTTCACGTAGACCAGATTTACCAATTTTTTACCAAAGTAAAAGCAGTTTAGAGGGTACCTTAGTAACAGTAACGCATTGTATAATTTTTATGACATTTTCAGCCGCTTTTACGTAATCAAAAAGGTACCTTCGTACCTAACAACCCTGTGACCTTAATCACTGCGTAACTGACAAAGTACAACCTACACAAATACGCCACGAGCCAACTCTGACATTTAACCGCAAATAAAAATATAAGTACTTTCTGTTTATGTAATTTGTTTACCTACCCGTAGAATTAATGCGGTAATTTTCCAGGAAAATATGCTTGTTTTTAGCGTTTTCGTGCCATACTCTGATCCAAATTCCTAATGTGAGATCCGCCCGTGTGTCCGATGAATCCGTATTCGAGTTTTTCGCGATTTCGGAACACGGGATTCCGATCAAAAGCTGGGTCCAGATTATTTTTTGTTCTTTTCTCTGTACCGTTCCTCCGTTCTGTATCAGCGTCGCGATCCTAAAACGCTAGTGTGGACGGGACGCCGTACCATCGTATCGTACCAAACAGGCGTCCACACTAGCGTTTCTGATACGGATCCGAGGAACGATACGGAGAAATTTAAGAATTTGGGAATATAGAATCTGAATATTTATTGTTTTTTCTAAAGGACTAACCCGTGCTAGGGAAGGTTGCGAGTTCAAGTCCTGTCCCGAGTGAATTTTTTCAACTTATTATAAATGTTTAAACTGAATATTTCTAACAACTGTAATTTTATGGCTATCGTCTGTTTTGTGTACCTTTTAAAAAATTAAATAAAATAAAAAATTAAAAGAACATAAAATCTGGACCCACCCTAGGGTCGCGAATTCGGACGGGGCGGCCAGGGTGTTGTTGATTACTGAACATAGAATAGTGGGGTGACTTACAGAGTTTCAGTGCACGGTCTATATGTCGCAGGCAAACTGTATGATTCCGAATCAACCACAAACCCTGCAAGTCTTAAAAGCTAACATTGAAGAAGAAATCGCCAATTTGGAGCCAGTTATTTTGCGAGCAACAATTCAAAATGCCGTAAAACGAGGTCAATTGTGCATCAACTCGGGTGGTGGTCATTTGAGCGATAGGTACTTATAATTTTTTCATCTTTTAATAAACTTGAACAGAGCGGCTTTTTATATATTTCTAACAAAATGGTAGCCATATCATATTATGACATTACTATTGGGCCACCTTGTAGAATTGCGGCCCCTTGCGGCCAAAAATTAGCCCTCGATCTTCTTTTGTTTTAGAGTTAATTGACATAATACCAAATCATCAAGGTATTTTTTAAACTAATATTTTAGGTAATCCACGCAAGCTAGAATAACCAAATAAAATCACGATGAATGAGGATAAAATAAACTATTAAATGCATATTTTTACGGAGGGCCCTACTATTAAACTTCAATAAAAAAACAGATTTACATTAAAATATTCGCATATTAATATTCTGCTGTTTACTGTATTGTTTAACTTGTAATGACACCGAAATTAATAAGTTTTGATAAAGTTTAGTAGGAGCAACATATTTTCTCCCAAAACGAAATTTTCTATAAAATTACGTAGAAAATGGGCGCTCTACAAACATGATCCCGTTAAAATTAAAGAGAAATATCGCACCCGCGTACACTGACTGAATCAAGATTGTCTCTAGGGGAATCCCTTTGATCCTTTAATTTGATATTAATGATGGTGCCTTTATTCCTAGTCACGTGATCTTAAATTTCGCCACACCCGACGCATTCCTAATAATTATGATTTAGAAATAGGTCGCCATATATTTATGCGGAGTTGTTTTTCTAGCCCCCGGGTTTCCGTACATATTGAACTGTCAATTATCTTTTGACGGTTGACAGTTTGACATTTAGGACACAAAGGAGCAACTGATAACCGTTAGCAGCCGATTAACAGGTAAGAACATCAAAAATGATTAGTTAGCAGATATTGCAGTTTGTTAAATATTATAGGAATGTAACTGCATTTCAGCTTCTCGAACTGATAACATCGTGAGGAAATCCGCGACCAAGGTTTATTATGGCTATATCTTTGTAGGGTTTGGTTAGACCTAGTTCTAGCCGGTATGACACTGGTTAGACCTAGTTTTAACCAGTAGGGTATGCTTGAACCTAGTTCTAGCCGATATAATACCGGCTAGACCTAGTTTTAGCCGAAAATTATCGGCTAATACTAGATTTAACCAAGAGCAAGTGGCTACACCTAGTTCTAACCGGCTAAAACTAGGTGTAGCCGCACTTCGGGCTTTAGCCGTGACATATTATTATTACTTTTTGCTTTGCTGACATACGTAGAAGCTGATGGGTTACAGTAGATATCTGAATGGTCACCTCAACTATCCAATGTAACGTGAGAGTAGAGATGCCTTTTGTTGCAAATAAAGTATGTGCTGAAGAAAACTATCCTTTGGTACCTACTTATTTTTAAATAATTGATGAACTGTGTGCAGTATTAGGTGACAATATGAAGGGACATATGCCAAGAAATAGCATCTGGTCTGATGATCATGACTACGATGATAAAGGTCAAGGAGAAATAGATAAAAATGGAGAAGAAGAACTACCCATGTCCTTCAATAGAAATAAAAAGAGTAAGGGTGTATATATAGCCTAAGATAGTCATACACGTCTTACTAGCTGGGCACAGGCTTTCTCTCAGAGAGAGAGAGAGTTTGGTACCCAAAATAGATTGGCGATTTTCGCGTTGAGACTATGATTTATACCTCAAACGTTTCCTTACCGCAGAAACAATGTTTTAATATGAAAAGGACGTCATATATTTTGTAAAATGTAAGTCAAGTCCAAGATATCTAAAGTTTATCTGCTTACACACCGGATTTTTTGGGAAATTGCTGAGAGGTAATAATTTCCACAAAAATGTAGGACTTTATACCAATTACGGTGGTCAGAGTATTCACAACATGGGAAAATGGTTCTCCTTTATCACTAATACCGATAATATCAACGATAATACGAGTCATTTTATCCTTAGAGTAAAAAGTTTGTGTAGTAGACGTACTCTTTATCAAACTTAAACATTAAATAATTCATTTAAGTAAGTACAAAGGAACCGAAACATGAATGAAACGTAGAATAAACGACGTAGCGGAAAATCGAAGAATGAAAATCAGCATTCCCGGAAAATCTACTTGAAACGAAACTGCGTAGACAAACACTTCCCTCATCTCAATACACAAGGCCTTGTACCGATTACGATTTCGATGACAAAACGCAAATTCTCAGCTTCATCACCGACCGATACGCAACACCCAATTTCACACACCGACCATACCAATCTGTGTACCATAAAACGCAAATATAAAACACTATTTTTGTATCCCGTTATTTGTAAACCTTACGCCTTGAACGCACGCTGCGTGCAATCGGAATTGAAATAATCGAATCACTCACTCCTCGCGATTTCTTTTTAATTCTTCACTTGTTTTTCGAACGCGCTTTCCAATTTTGTTGCGGCCTGTTGTTTTAGGTTTTTAAATTTTTCTTTTTCTTTTAGGTGAAAAGCGCGGGGTGGTCTTGGGAGCGATCGCGTCGCCTACTGCCGAGGGTGGCGCCGCGAGCGGCACTGGCGTGAAAACATTTCTACAGGAACATTCTGTGCTGAAAGATCCCGTCACCGCATCCTTCTACCCTATTCCTAGTCGGCTAGAGTTCAGTTTTGATTGATGGCTTTCAGGACGCCGCTCGAGGTAACGCTCTCGTAGGTTGTGGACTTTATTGTCAACGCGCTTGGGTGGGAATTTGTGTGTTTGAGGGAATAATAGGCTAGGTGTTGGTATGGTTATATAGGCTGTCCTTTTGTTAGGAGCGGAGATACCTGTTCAGTTGATCTGAAGTGGATTCCGTTTCATTAGGGAGCCAGTAATGGTGACTCTTAATTAGCGTTTTATGGAGACGGTTTGTTCGATGGGCCTATTGTGAATCTTCAATATTAGAATTTTCATAAACATAGCCGGAAATTAAATAGTGTATTTCCCGGTTGTACATTTGAACTTTCGAGATTTCCTTTATTCGAAACTTACAATATTTTGTTTTGAATCACACTGCCTTCGGAAGGAAGAACACCGGGTCACACAAGTCGGGTATTGCCAATGAGCGTTTTATTTACCACTGCAATGTTATTTAAATTATCTTTCTTTCAGTTTTTGAAACGTGTTCCTAGGTGACCTAAAACCTATATTTTTTATGGTTTGAAAACTCACTTTTTACTGAGTTGTCCTCTCCATGCAGTTTCCATGCATGTATGTCATAAATATTGGGTTTTTACTTAGTAGTTTTCAGTGAATCAGCAAAAATCGGAAGCAGAAACACAGTAGATAAGTACCCTACTTAAAAATCTAAAAAAGACCTTTTGTAACACATTGTATAAATGCAAATAGTAAATTTATCTATTCGTAAATGTGGCTGGCACTGCAGCGCCGAGTGGTCTCTTCGCCCATCTAGTGTAAGTGAAGGTGCCACCGGACGCTGTATAAATCATCTCATTACGTAGATGCAAAGGCCTTAGTTTTTTCGTAAATGTAAGGACTCAGGATCCGCGGCTTCCCTCACCAAGTTTTCCTTCACAGTAAGTGAAGCCCCCACTGGCTACTTGTAGCTGAAAGTACATAAGGAGTGGAATTGCGAAAGATATAACTCAATATGATTTTCCGTCGTGGAAGCTCCGGTTGCCATAATTTATTGCTGGAACGTTGCAATTTTTTTCTCAGCGTCCTTTTGTGGAGTTCCGTAGCCATCACAGCTTTTGTTTTAATAAACTGATAAATATAATATTTTTTTGCATAAAAATTCGAGTTGCATGAAACACCAACTCGAATTTTTACCGACTTAAAAAAAGGCTCAATTAGACGTGTATTTCTCTTTTTATATTTGTTACCTCAGAACTTTTTTCTACGTGAACCGATTTTGATGATTATTTTTCTGTTTGAATGGGTATACTTCCCATGTGGTCCCATAAATGTACAACATTAACAAAAAAAAGACTACACTGATGAAAAGTTACACTGTTATTAAGCTATTGCACTGATTCCAAGTGATTTTCTTCTGTCCGTTGAGAAGTTCCGTACTCAATTATTTATATGGGACTACTTGGAAATGAAATGTACCCTTTCAAACAAAAAAAGAATCATCGGTTCACGTAGAAAAAAGCTCTAAGGTGTGCATGTATGTGTCGCAGGGATATTGTCAAACCAGTGATATTATAATTTAACTGGTGAAATTACAATTACCCGGATAATTGTCAACCGCCACCATTTCTCACAATAACACGGGCTAATTTCAGTGACATTATAATTTCACTAGACCCACGCAGTGATATTGCAAGGCAGCAATAAGTTGACAATTTCACTGTCGTTTGATTGTCAGACGTTGAATGATTGGTCCGTTTTCAAATTGTTTTAATTTTAGGAATATTTAGGTTACCTAAGTAAGCCTACAACACTGATTTTCAGTCAGCCCCTGAGTCATCCACTCCAGACTGTCACAAGAAAAATAACAATAGGTACATGTATACATATATCAGATTCAAATAGGTATGTAATAAAAAAAAATATCAATAATTATAATTTGGGACTTGTACTGAAAGAGATACCAGGCTCTGCAACTCTCGTCAGTATGAATATTATTGCATTGGTACATTTAGGTCGCCAGCTTTTGCTACTACGGAACCACAATAAATATTTAACACGAACTTAGCCGATTTTTTGCATGACCCATTTGCTTTTATAAGTTTTTTTGCACGCATTTTGCCGTGCAGCCTTAGCGGGGGTGATTTTTCTTTCACGACTTACTTTATGCGTATTTTTTGCATAAATTATGCCCCTTTCAATATTGTTTGCGTAGCCCCGGGTTACTGAAGCTATCTTATGTTTTTAATATTACTAAATACAGAGCGTTGTTTTGGTTAGTGACACCCGACTCATGGACGAAGTTTTAGTAACCCGATAAACTAAAAGTAAGTTTATATTTTTTCTAAAAAAAAGATTTACAAATTACCTTGTTCTATTTGTTCTACAATAACCACGACGTGCGGGTGATCCCCGGCCTTCTCCAAGCGCGCGCGCGATGTGGCGCCCAGTATCGCGAGTGCGGCCGCAAGCGAAGTAAGGGAGGCCACAATTCGGTACGCAAAGTTTTTTGTTCGAAAGTCCGTTATTGGCTTAATCTTATCTTTAGACAATATTGAGAAACTAATTTCAATATTTTTTAATTTTGTTCAGTAGTTTGGATTTTACAACGTTTCAAAGATACGGTTTTATGACGTCACGCGACGGTCTGCATACTGTTAGCGGTCATAGGAACAAAACATTTTAGCGCATAAAAACAAAACTACTGGACCAAAATAAAAAATATTTAAATTAGTTTCTCAATATTGTCTAAAGATAAGTTTAAGCCAATAACGGACTTTCGAACAAAAAACTTTGCCTACCGAATTTAACGATTTTTGGGCATTTTTAAAAAATTTTTTTTTGTTTCTTTCCCGTGTAAATAATCATCCTTGAGTAGGGCAGGTGTCACTTTACAAAAAAATACCTTGTATATGCCTTGTATTTTTAATTATTTCTATTAAATACCTACCTCTATTTTATCTTCTCTCTATTTATTCGTAGTCGGTTACCGACGTTTTATTTATAACCGAACTCGGATCGATTGGCTCATTACAGGCCGATTCTTATTAATAACTTTTATGGACGACCTACTTATTGGATATACGTAGCTATATTGAAAATATCGTGGGGAAACCCGCGGCATGATTGGCTCCGTACGTATTTTCTTTCCTGTGGGCTAGGCCGACTAAGCCGGGAGGATGTCATAGAACCTATTCTATAGTGTTAGTTATTGAACAAAATAGCATGTACCTAGCTATATTTTTTGATTATTTTGCTTTTGAATAAAGTTCTTTTTTTTTTAAGTGCTGTTCAATCCTGCTTTATCAAAACATGAGCTTTTTCTTCATTGCTTCAAAACCATATTGTTGGATAGTAAAGAAATAAATAATAATAGAAAATATCAAAAATTTTAAAACTTCACTGAAGAAAAGGTAACCTATACTGTTATCCCCTTGACTGGCAAGAGCGCCTTTTAGTGATCGAAAAATGTAAAATAACCTAATGCAAATTTTGTCGTTTCGCCACCAAGGGTTTTAATAAGCTACTGCAGTGATTCCGAGTGATCTGCTGTAGTCCGTTGAGGATTTCCGTTCTCCACCTCCGAATTTCTTCGTTAGATCTTCACATTTTTTTATGGGACCACATGGGAGGTATACCCTTTCAAACAAAAAAATAATCATTAAAATCTGTAAACCTAAAAAAAAGTTCTGAGGTAACAAACTTAAAGAAATACGGGTTGAATTGAGTATGTACCACCTCCTTTTTTAAAGTCTGTTAAAAAGGATGATGTAAAGGCCTTCTCTCTGAGAGAGAGAGTTTGCGTTGAGAGTATCATGCCTCAGGCGCTAAGGTATAGCGATAGGACAATAAAAACGCCTTCATTTTAGATGACCTGACTGACTATTAAGAATTTAGATGGCAGGCACCATAGTTATTGCTATTGTATATTTCACAGGCGCTTTATGTATAAAGCTCCAACAAAGCGATACGTTATAATTATTACAGTCAACACTCGTCGTATGGGCGAAAGTTGAAAAATTTATTCACTGTTTATTACTTTTCTGTTATTACAAGTTCTTTTAGTAACGAAACGGCCAAGCCACATATTTTAACTAAGGTGTAGAGTTTGTGAATTAAGGGTGTTCATAAGATCTGATAGCTTTTTGACAGAGCGAGGTGTACGATCTCGTCTTGGCAACATTTTTTACATGAAAATGTTTTTGGTGAGATCGAAAAGTCGTAGAACAAAATAATATGTTGTTGGAAATCACATCATTTTAAAGTTGACGTGTTTCAGGAATAAAGAAAAAAATTACCCTGTACTTTTTTGCACACGTACAAAGCTGGGGAGCGGGTAGCTAGCAATCTTGATTTGTAGGTTTTCCTTTTTTGGGTTTCGTACCCGAAGGTTGCCAAACGGGACCCTACTATACTTCTGCCTACACTGTTGTCGGTCTGTCCTTACTTTGAAGCGCAGGCTTTTAGGCAGCCAGTTGAAATTTTCACAGGTTATGTATTATTATGGCGGATAATAAAATACAAATAATAAAAACTGAATAATAATAAAGAATAAGGGGGGTCTCTATACTATGAACTTTTTTTAATACTTTGTCTCTATCAAGCTCTAACAAGCATCAAATTTGGTATGAATATACGGCTTATTTTAAAGCATAACGACAATAAATAATAAAAAACAGTCAAGCGCGAGTCGGACTCACGCACCAAGGGCCTAGTACGCGAGTCCGACTCGCTCTTGGCCGGTTTTTTAAATTCATTAAACATAGATAAAATAAATGCGGAGGATAGGAGGATAGGACTCATCTAGGTACGTGTACAAAGTCGCGGGCAAAAACGAATATGTACAGTCGGCCACAGTCTCAGATACCCCTTTTTGTTCGATTGCCGCCCTTATGCCGCGCGCGATAAGAGCTGCCATGGGGTATCTGAGATTGTGGCCGACCGTACCTACCTACTGAATATTCAAATGACTCAACCTTGCTGTTGTTTTGCTGAAATATAATGTTATTCACGTTTCAATCAAAGGATGAGGAGGGTGGGCTCCACACTTGCGCCTTGTGACGAAAAACCACATTAAATTTTGACTTATTTCAGATTTTTCATTTAAAATGACTTTGAAAATTGGGACTTTTCCGCCACGTTATTTTCGCTGAACCTTAAGTTGGTCTCGCTTAGTGTCAAGATCATTTCTTCGTTGGTCTTCGAATTTGAGTTCGTGAGTCGAAGTGACTTTCAGCCTTTCAGCCGGCTAGGATGCCAGACCACGACGCGACTTTTATCTAAGTATCCTTACTTACTCGCGACATACTCGTTTCGTTTACGCTACGGGAAGTCTGTTAGTGTCATGTCTTCGCGATTGAAGTCTACAGTACTTGTCACTTGTAGACTTGCTTTTGACATGCCATAATCGCCTTTTACACAAAAGAAAAAAGGTTCATCCGCTAAAGAGTTAAGTCTACAGGGTGGACTTTAAGTCGATAGCGGAACTTTAAGTAGGCTGTCTACTGATCAATACAAACAACTTGTACTAAGTGGCGACAAAAATGGAGCGAAAAAAATATCAGCTGTTTCATACATTTGGCGCAGTACTGAGTTGACCTTTTGTATGGAACAGTTGATATTTATTTCATTCCATTTTTTTCGTCACAAGTTGTTTGTATTGATCAGTAGATAGCCTACTTAAAGTTCCGATATCGATATATTAGAGTGCACCCTGTAGATCCAAAATGTATCAGTCGCGGAGAGAAGCCATGTTGGCGTTTGCGACATATTTCACGTCGGAATCATTTCGCACCGCGAATGAAGTCGCGTTGCTCATGCGCATCATAAACGGGCTGGTCTTTTGAATCTATCGCGATCCCTTTCAATTTGACGTTTGAAGGGTGCTGACGAACTTCACACTACATTTATTAGACACAAACTGTCATTGAAAGCGATTCAGGTAAGGATAGGGGTTGCGACTTGTTTTTGAAGGATATTGAGTGAAGAAAATAGCAAAATTGTTCACTCAATATCATTCAACCTTATGGCGTTTTGACTCATTCGTTCTGTTTGCGATTGTGATTTCAATACTTAGACAATTCGATTCTAAAGTCACAATCACGATCATGATCCCGATGCCATTGAAAGGGATCGCGATAGATTCAAAAGTTAGACAATGGAGCCCCTGGTCTTTCATCCGCACCTAGGATATAGGCACAACTAGCGCCGCCACTAGAAAAAAAAAACATATCTTCTTTTTGGATGCGTTTTTGGCTCAAAACGCTTCATTAGTTTTCAACGCAAGGCTTAACTATTTTTAGGACCTAAGGTTTAGGTAGATTCCAGATTGCATCCCACCACTTTTGGCGTGGTGGCCACTTTTAGTGGTAAGGGAATTTATTCGTAGGTTCTAGAATCTGGTATCTAAACCTTCTTCTTCTTCTTTGCGTGCCGTCTCCTATCGGAGGTTGGCGATCAGTTTGGCTATCTCGTCCTTCGAAGCCGCCAAACGAAACAATGAGCCGGTGCTCTGCCCGAACCATTCGCGCAGATTTTGGATCCATGATATCCTGGGTCTACCAGGTCTCCTTTTGCCTGGTATCTTGCCTTGTATGATCAGTTGAAGGAGGCTGTATTTGTTGTTATTATTTCTAATTATGTGGCCGAAGTACTCTAGCTTCCTCTTTTGGATGGTCTTCAGGATCTCTACTTTCTTCCTCATTCTCTGCAACACTGTGGTGTTACGGACCTTCTGGGTCCAGGAGATTTTAAGCATCCGCATCTAAACCTTAGGTCCTAAAAATAGTTAAGCCTCGCGTTGAGAACTTAATCAAGCGTTTTTAACATAAAACGCATCCAAAAAGAAGATATGATTTTTGCCATTGGCGGCGCTAGTTATGCCTATATCTGGACCTTAACAGATAATTATGTGTACCTAGGTAGTACCATCGTTGCAGTAAGTGACTATTCCAATTCCAACTATCTATTCCATCTTCCACGTGTTTGGAGCGTTGGCGGACAGACCGCGTACGTCATGTGAGATGATAAATACCAGTGAGCATTGTTGTCTTGCGTACCTGTGTAGACCACAGATTATTCAATGTGTAAAATGTGTTACAAAAGGTTCTAAAGGGCCCTCTACACATTCGCCGAACATAGGCGAGTGGGGCGAGTGGCGAATACAGGCGAACATGGCCGAATATCGAATAGGTGTTCACTCACACATTCGCGTGTGGCTCATTTGAAACCCAAATTTCGGGCTCAGAGTGATAATATAATTCAATAAACTTGAAAGTCTCTTCACTGATCCACGAAATAAAAATCGCTGAACAAAAATAGCTCAGGTTAGCAAAAAATTAAAAAACTGCGAAATTATACATTTCCCGCCACGTAGAACTGAGTGCTCTCACCGTTCTGAGAGCACCGCTGCTCTTGACAAGTTGAGATGTTCCAATTTCGTTTTATTCATAAGAATCGGCTTCTCTAGATCGCGACCTCAGAGTCGAGAACGCTTATAAAACCAGGTCTAAAAACTAAGGCCTTTGCATCTACGTAATGAGATGATTTATACAGCGTCCAGTGGCACCTTCACTCACACTAGATAGGTGAAGAGACCACTCGGCGCTGCAGTGCCTGGGACATTGTTTTAGATGGAGTAGGCTTGCCCAGCACCTATACCATCCTGACAGCTTAGTCGACCAAGCACACAGGAAAGACAGGTCAATACGTGTGGAGCCAACTGACCCGCGGGTTTCCTCACGATGTTTTCCTTCACGGTTAGCGAGTGGTATTGCTACAACAAATTCACAAATGTACGTAACTTTGAAATTAAACAAAGTCATAGATACATGCCCGCACTGGGAATTGAACCGGGTACCTCTTGCTTCAGAGTCCACTGTTCTACCCACTAGATCACCACCGCTCCAGGTCTACGACCTACCTAATTCAGGTACACACGCGACAGCACGTCAGGGTGTACATACTCTTTTGTTGTAAAGTCGCCCGTAACGTATCCGAGTAGAGTGGTAGCGTGTAAGGGTCGACGTGCTGTCGTGTGTACATAATTATACAAGGTGTTACAAAAGTACCTAACTCTTTTTACAGGGCAATAGCACCCGGAGATAGGGATCACAACCTAAATATTTTTTTTGCTCTATGACGTTCCCTTAATTTTTAAATTAATAAAATGTGAACGATGTGGCGGGAGAAAAGTATTTTTTAAATATTGTTTTCATTGACTTTCACAATGTTCTAACAACTCATAGCTATGTAAATGCACCTACACGCACATAGATATTTTTAAATTTGAGCTAATAAAAAAAAACAAAAAAGTTTTGAAAATTTTTCAGTTTTGAGGTTATAAAATAAAAATTGTTTTTTTCAACTTTTTTTTATAGATTTGACATTCTGTAGACCAGTAGGTTACACCGTGTAAAAAGAGTTAGGGTAGATGCTATAGTAATTGGCCACTTAAGGATTTAGAAATTTTCAAAATTAGAAAAAAAATACTTTGAACACTCGCATAAAAATAAGTATTTTTTTGTGAATAGAGCATTTAATCGTATTTATAAAAATGTAAATAACTATCATTTAGTAGCACGTTTACTAGTTATTTGAAAATAATATTTAAAAAATGAGCGAAGATACAGTAATTGGCCCCCTTGTCATAGTTATTGGCATAGCCTTGTTATAGTTATTGGCCACCTTTTTTTATAGCGGAAAAGCAATACTTATAATATGTTTCAATGCCTCTACTTTATCTAATGGCTTTCTAAACCACAGAAACATCTTCAGATTCATTTTCGCTAAGTTTTTCGGAAAGTATAACTGCGTTAGAATAACTACAAAATTAAACATTAAAAATACCACCGACATTTTAGCTTTAAATTAACATATCTCATAAACGGCTGAACCGATTTTGATAATACATATCTAGGAAGACTCGCTAGAAAACCCGCTTTCAAATAAAGAAAACCGCATCCTAATAGCATTAAAATAAGTGTTCTATATCTGGTTCCTCTTTTTCTGTGAGGTAGGGTTGAGGGCTAAATGAACTTTAAGTGGCATAGTTCTTGGAAGCTGCATCTTGGCTATTTCATCCAATGCTTTTTCAAGCATATCTTTTGAGTAAACTGGGAATTCGGCATGTTGAAATATTGTCTAAAAATTAAATAATTGTTTTATATTATGATCTAGTAGTTGGCATGCCATGTACTAGTACTTGGCATGGCATGTTATAGTAATTGGCATGGCAGTTATAGTAATTGGCATGGCATGCAATAGTAATTGGCCCCCCGGCCAAATACTGAACCACTTGTCATAGAACACTATTAAACGAATTTATGAACTCCTCCACACGTAACAAAGATGACTATAAAGTTAGCAGCACGAAAATGACAAAAAAAAATGTCACAGTAATTGGCCAGGGAGGCCAATAACTAAAACTGATACATTTCGGTTGTAGTAATTAGCCACGGTGTAATTTTGAGGTTACATCAAGCTATTGGACTTGAAACTGCCGGAAAACGATAGCGCAGCTTATGTTCTACATATTCAATATGTGTTATGAAAGAAAAGATAAAAAAACAATGCCTTTATGATTATTTACATGAAGGTCTTACCTTAATTTTCTGCTAAAATCACCGGCAAAATCATCACTTTTTACACCAACATTAGGACTAGCTCGGCGGGAAAAAAACTAACGCCTCCTAGTGTAAGAACTGAAAACTATTTGAATAAACGAAATCGAAGAATCCACTCGTCTCACTCTCGCGCTCGTGAACGTCGTAGTTTTCTTATTTTAAATTATTGAAGTTGAAGGGGCCAATTACTATCGCGTGGCCAATTACTATAGCATCTACCCTAGGTACTTTTGTAACACCTTGTATTTCGCGTCTAATTTTTTTCGCAAAGGGAATGAAGTCGCGCTGCACATCATAGGTCCACAGTCCACGTCCTAACACATAGGCATCCTACCACTGCTTATTATAGAGGGTGTTTGTTTATTTACCGAGTGACGCGCCGACCTATTTCAGGAGCACCATATATCTGTGATTTGTTTACACATTTCGCCATATTCTATTTATAAACGGTTCCTAATTTGAATTTGGAACCAATCAGTGACGGAGGTTCGTGATTGAAGTGGGTTTATTTTCGGAGTCAGTGACTGAAAGTGTGTCAGTTCAAAATGTACTTAAGCGAGGGTTTTGTCGCCCCGCGTCTCTCCTATTTTATTTTGTCGCGTCTCCTTTTCCTGCTCCTACTTTTTTCTACAATTAATTTTCAAGAAATAGTTTTAAAGTTCAATCGAAACAACGCCTAGGTCCTTTATTGTCCGTCCGTCTTTTCTTCGGGCCTTAAGGGCTATGATTTCGTATAAAACGAAGTTATAGAAAGGTTGGGCGCTGGGCATAGTGAATTAGCCCGCGCGCAAAGAAAAATGCACAAAATCGATTCCTGTATCAAATACACAAAAAAATACGAAAATGTTCACATATCAAACCCTAGAATTAGATGAGACCTATCTAAAACAGCCAGTTTTGTGTTGATATCCATAAGAGATTGCAAGATATTTTGCTTGAAAAAAAGTGCGCCGCCTATTTTTTTTCAAGCAAAATATCTTCAAAACGTTTATGAATGTCAACACGAAACTGGCTGTTTTAGATAGGTCTCACCTAATTCTAGGGTTTGATATGTGAACATTTTCAATTTGTTTTGTGTATTTGATACAGGAATCGATTTTGTGCACTTTTCTTTGCACACAGTTTCCAACGGCGCGCGAGGCCTGTGCCAGATCAAATGCCGATGCACATTACAATGTTTAGTTTATACAAATAACAAATTTGAGTAACTATATCAGTTTTCGGGTCATGAACATGCGTTTTAGAGTCAGTTTAACGGTCCGTTAGATGGGTCAGTGTGTCTGGGGTTATTTTAAAAGACAACTTTTTGCATTACTCTCCGTTAATGCTTTTCTTAGTTTTGATATCCTAAGTGTAACCATCCCTTTAGTTGATCAATTATTTTATTTATATAAAAAAGGCTTACCTAGTACTTATAGGGCTGTTAAAGGAAAATGAAGATGCAGGTTAAATTCATTGAAGCAACCATTTGGGTAGCTCTAGTCAAAGGGATGAATTGTACTATATTCAGATTTTATTATTATTGTTAGATTTTTTTTTGCTTCGTTATCGTGTAAATTATCACTCCTGAGTCGGGTGTCACTTTACAAAACAACACCTTGTATACAGGGTGTTAAAAGACCGCCAACAGACCCGAAAGCCACACATACTAGACACCAAAACAAAGTACTTTTTCGATAAATTATTGCTGGGAAATCATTTTGGTTTATTAGTTTATAATTTTGAAAAATATTTTATCACGCAATGGACGTGTGACGCACAGAAGTCATATTGCGCAAGCGTAGGTATCAGTTTACGTTACGTAAGCTAGAAGTGCTGATGTTTAGAATACATTGCGGGTAGCAATTTTAACGTAGTTTTTTGTAAGAAATATTCATAATTTTGATATGGCTTCTTGAGAAGGTATGTTAAGAACTAGATACTGAATGCATTTCTGCAAAAAAAAAAGTTTTGTAAAGTCCGACTTTGAACCTCATTATCTCGGAAACCGTTGATTTTCAAGGCATAGTTCCTTGGGCAAAAATGTTTCTTATGATGAGTGCAATACGTGGTTTCCCGCTTTGTTGGCGGTCTTTTAACACCCTGTATACGGTTGAAATAAACGATTTATTATTATAACAGATCATAGAAAATAATTGATATCGTCATGACTTTTTAGGCGGACAAGCTCGCGGGGCAAAACTAGTGTGTCCGTAAGTGGCAAAGGGAAGCAGCAATTTCATTTGTCCTACTTCACCAATAAATACATCGTCCGATTAAACGCTACATCTTTGCCTAGTGGTAGACTGGAAGAGTGCCACAACTGACGTTTTCAGAATCATGCAATCTATTTAGAATTCAGTACAACACTACCCGAATGCCATTGCCAAGGAATTCTTAGACTACAATTACGTAATACCGATGTATAGTCCGTCCGGTATGTCCCGAAATAATTGGCGTAAACTGTAAACAAACATGCCGGTCTGCTATGCGGATGACCTAATCCTAAAAGGTATGAAGGAAATTAAAGGACATTCATGTGAGCGTAAGTCCTAGCTTTTTCAGGGCTATGTTCAGTATAAAAAAAAACACACAATTCCCTTTTTTTTTTTTTGTTTTACTTTGACTAACGAATTCATTGTTTGGACGGTTTAAAATAATCTTCGTGCGTGAACTTATTTTTTTTTTGTACCAATACAATGTGGAAAATTCTGAGCGCCTAAGCCTACTCTCGCCACAGAAATGGCCAACCCTGTCATGTGGGTCTATGTGTAACAAAATTGAGTTATAGTTTAATCTGCATAGGCAATAAAGGCGAAAATCTCCGTTGAAAACTCGCCCCCTTATGCGGCAATTTATATGGCCAGTCTATGAATCAGATTCATAGACGTCTAAACAATCACGATGTAGGACGTTAGTTCGATAGCTGGTGACCAATCAAGACATTTTTTGGTTGGTAGGCTGATAGAGTAGACTTCGCTGAGTCTAGAAAAGAAACTCCCAGCCTAGACAAAAAAGAAATGACTCAATCCATACATTTAAACTTAAAAAAAAAAGTCGAAAAAATCTAACTTTTAACCGAGACCGGGCAAAAAAATATTTTTCCCAGACTCAGCGAAGTCTACTCTATCAGCCTACCAACTCCCAGCCTTGTACGAAAAAATATCTCGATTGGTCACCAGCTCTCCAACTATAAGTTTGTTTACATTTAGTGTTTCGAGAACGTGAATGGGGCATGTACTTGAACGTATGAATGGGAGCGTAGGTTCGGCAATTATTTTTAGTGCCGTCGCTTCCCTGAAAAAGATTTTGGTGACTCACTTGCGTTTCTTTTAACTGGGAGCTTTTTATTTCGCGATGTTAAATGGTTGGATTTATAGACTTTTGCCGTCTCCCAATGATTTCAAAGCGAAGTTCAAATTAATTTAGTTTAAGCACTTGACTAAAGAGACCACCAGTACAAGAATGTATATTGATACTAATCAATATACAGGACAATTTTTAAATAGCTTTTTTCCTCAAACACCCCAACTTCTACATGTGATTTCCAACAACTTTTGTTCTACGACTTTGGTGAAAGCGCATTTTCAGAAGAAGAAGTTAGGTAATAATTCTACATGTTATAAGTTGATTGGTTCTGCTCTACTGTATAGGTATCAATAAAAAAATATAAGAACAAACATAAGCATTTCCTTACGTTTGTTCTTATACATTTCACATTATACTATTATACATTTCACATGTATTCCTAAGCATTATTCTAATGACTTGCTTTGCTAAACAGCTGTCTGACATACAGTCAGCGACGGCTGCTACATTATCCTAATAGTTTTTAAAGCTTAAACCATAAGCGTCAGTACAGGTTTAAAATGAAGTATTTGACTGTACAAGACTACTCTACCTACAAGCAAAGATTTATCACCTCCTACACAAATATCTTTGACGAATCACCGAATTCATTAGCTACAATAAATTATCGCCTTCTTATGAGCTATTAAACTTTACTACGTGTTGTATTGGTTTACAATTCTTAATAATAGAGGTAAGGTAGATATTTGAAGAGCCTCCATTGTTTTACAGTTACTTTAGAAACATCGCTAAACTAAGCTGAAAGTAGAGCTTAAGGCGCTGTGCATAGTGAATCGCCGGCGCGCAACGAAAAATGCACAAAATCGAGTCCTGTATCAAATACAATGAAAAAATCGAAAATTTTCACATATCAAACCCTAGAATTAGGTGATCTAAAACAGCCAGTTTCGTGTTGACATTCATAAACGTTTTGAAGATATTTTTGATGAAAAAAAATAGGCGGCGCACTTTTTTTCAAACAAAATATCTTGCAATCTGTTATGGGTAGCAACACAAAACTGGCTGTTTTAGATAGCTCTCACCTAATTCTAGGGTTTGATATGTGAACATTTTCGATTTTTTTAGTGTATTTGATACAGTAATCGTTTTTGTGCATTTTTTTTGCGCGCGGGCTAATTCACTATGCCCAGCGCCTTAAGGCGCAAACCTAGGCACAACTAGCGCCGCCAATGGAAAAAAAAACATAATCTTCTTTTTGGATACGTTTTTTGCAAAACACTCTTCATTAGGTTATCAACGCGAGGCTTAACTATTTTTAGGACCGAAAGTTTAGATTACAGATCCTAGAACCTACGAATAAAATCTTTTATCGCCAAAAGTGGCGACTAGGATCGATCTCAAGTAGATGAACTCAGAAAAGTCAAATGCTAATGTCAAGCCTTGGTAGCTCTGTCAGATAGCTAGATAGATAGAGAACTCTTTATTGCACAACAGAAAGAATATCAGCATATTAATAGAATAGAATAGAATACATTTATTTATCAGCCAAAACACACAATCGAAACACAACAATACAGTAAATTAACACAAATTTAGACACAGAGCGTAAAACATACTTTTTTTAAAATAGTAATTATTAAAATCAATAGTAATTAATAGTAATTTTTAATAGACACTATCTTGAGATTGACATTGACATAAGCCAAGGCTTGACATGAGCAATTAACTTTTCTGAGATCACCTTCTTGAGTTCGATCTTGAGTCGACGACTATTAATGCCACCTGTCATTTAACTAGTTTATTGGAAAGTAAGTAGGTAAAGAAAATACTATAGTATAGAAAATATTATATTGGACAGTCAAAGAGTACTACAATAGCAATAAAGCAAAACTTTTGATCAAAGGAGAAAATTAACTGCTTCGAATAATAATGTACAGTTAGTACAAATTGGCACAATCACAATACTTAGCAACTTTTAACAAAACAGTATTGTTTCACTTTGTACTTTCAATTCTACTCTATTTAATATCGCTTGTTCTATGACCACCCCAGAAAAGCTGCTAACTTGCAAGCTTAGCTCTAAATTTCCTTCTTAGAATCGGGACATCTTCGACAGTTTTACATTGCCGGGAATCCCCGGAGCTGCAATATTGTTTTCTATCCCGCTCTCCAGGGAGTGCAAAAAGAGTCAGAGGGAGGCCATTATGTGGCACTTTTGAGCTTAATATAAATGTTGTACCAAGAGGGGCGTCACGTAACTTGCGTGTAACGCAACACTGATACGCAACAATTTACTTGTGTGATTGTAGGAGCAGATTTGATTTGAACGAAAAAAATATAAGAGTAAACTAAACAAGAACAAGACTAGCTTCTTTACAAGATTTACGGTGACCAAACCATGTTTTTCTTTGCTGGAATCAAAATGACAGATCCAAAGGTAGTTGCCTCACAAAATAGATGAATGGATGAGGAATTAATAACGTTTTTTGTGCTCACAATTAACGAGTACAATAGGATATTTTGTACACTCCTTTTGTTGTGGGATCAGGCTTTAACAGCCATTGTTATAACTTGTAAATATAAATTCATGTCAAATCACTGTCTGACAAGATTTAATGCCTAAGTAGGTATATTATAATGTAGCATTCAGATTCATAGACTCTCTTCTTGCCCGAATATAGTATGCGATGGAGATAAGTTAAGTTACACCTATTTACCATCATGCCACACGGGATAAAACTCTGGCCAAGTGCAAGAAGAATATATTTTAAAAATGGAATTGTATTAAAGTCATTGAACTCAAAAAAATAATTTAATAGTTAGTATTATAATGTTGTGGCAATTTTCATATGATCTACTTTCCCATTTATATTAAGGTTGGATGGATGTTAGTTACTACTTCACGCAGTAATGGCTGGACGGATTTGAAAGAAACTTAGTATTGATAAAAAAATGAACGGAAAGTCATAAGCAAAAAAAAAATTGGAATATATCCCTATCACCGGGTGCTATTAAAAAAACCCTATAAAAAGAGTTAGGACCTTTTGCCACACCTTTTATCTGAGGAAAGTGCAGCTGACGGAAATAGGAACTCGTATCTAACTCATCGCCTTTACGGTTTGCCTAAAAAAGGCTTGGCCTTTGACCAAGACCTCATCTCGAGTTTTCCTCGTGTGTCAATAAACATTCGAATTTTCACTTTCAATATCCGTTGGGTCCGGGAAACCTATCTCCTTCGATACTTCGACGGTTGGAAATGGCCACAAACCGAACCGAAAGGTACAGTGAGCGACACGCCAGTATACCACACCGCAGCTCTTGCCGCGCGCGCCATGAGTGCGTCAATCGAACAAAAAGGCGTATCCTAACGTGTAACAGACTGTACGCTGGCGTACTGCCAATCCTTGGTGACGATAATCGACTTTTTACGCGGTTTTATGGCTTCAGCCGAAAGAAATACGAGCCTTATTCCTCTGGGAACGGGCTGAGTATCTTAGGCCAAAGCGGAAGTTTTTACATTGATTCGTGCACTGAGGGTTCCGCGCAACGACACCGGCAAGAAATTCAAAATTTTCACAGTTTTTTACATTTTGTAGCTAAACTGAGATATTTTTGTTCAGCGATTTTTCGTTCGCGAGCATAAAACCGTATTCTTTTCATTATTGTAAACAACAGAACAACAATAATTCAGCCGATTATGTGTTCTGGTCTACGACAAGTTTTTTGGGCAGTACCACTGCATCGTAGACCAGAACACATAATCGGCTGAATTATTGTTGTTCTGTTGTTTACAATAATGAAAAGAATACGGTTTTATGCTCGCGAACGAAAAATCGCTGAACAAAAATATCTCAGTTTAGCTACAAAATGTAAAAAACTGTGAAAATTTTGAATTTCCCGCCACGTTGCTATCGTCTACCCTTAAAGAGAAGCAGTTAAGTTTTTTAACCCCTGACCCAAAAAGAGAGAGGTGTTATAAGTTCGAAAGCTAATAAGTGTGTCTGTATGTGGCACCGTAGCTATTAAACGGGTAAACCGATTTGGATGCGTTTTATTAATATTTATTTTTAAGTTGTTTTTCTAGCGATCGATATCCAAATCGGTTCAGACTTTTATGACACATTCTAATTTGAAATTAAAATGTCGGGCGTTTTGTAATTTTTGTATTTAGAAACTATTCTGCGGATTTTCATCTGAAATCACTAGAAAACATTTAATTTCAACACGCTGTAGGTGTCTCTTCGACTTTTAAACAACTAGGTAAATCACGGTGTATAACGCGGTCTTCTAAAGGTAAACACCTGTTGGTTTATTTATACCCGACAGTTGTGTGTGTGTGTGTGTGTGTGTGTGTGTGTGTGTGTGTGTGTGTGTGTGTGTGTGTGTGTGTGTGTGTGTGTGTGTGTGTGTGTGTGTGTGTGTGTGTGTGTGTGTGTGTGTGTGTGTGTGGTGCTAAATCTATTGGATGGAAATTAATGGTACTAGAGATGAAATTGTCCAATAAGATAAACACACTAACTAGCAAAGCAATTTTCCGCGTCACAACAAATTGCCGGTTTTAGGTAACTTTGAACGGTTGCAGTCGCATCTACTTATGCTGATTTATTTTTTGCTTTAACGCGAAAATTTTGACTTTTCCGCATTTATTTTCACAGTATTTTTTTAATTTTGTAGCTAAACTGATTTTTGTTCTTTTTGTTCAGTAATATTTGTTTCACGACAGTAAAACTGCACTCTTTTCATAATTCCAATCAACATAACAACAATAATAACTGAGTAGATTTGTTTTTCTGGTCGAACAACTAGAAGTTCGAGCAAATCTCATAAAATGTTGTTTTGTTGTTTTTTAGAATAATGAAAAAAAAAACTATAAAACTATATTTTCCTTGTGACACAAAAATCGTTGTCCAAAAATTGCTAAGTTTAGCTACAAAATTTAAAAACCTGTCAAAATTGTGCACTTTCGCCACGCTACTTCTGTTTGTAATTTTTGTATTGATGATTGGAAATAAAGTTTTTATCAGCGACAGTCTGAAAAGTGATCTCACGATGTCGGATAGTGAAGTGCGACAAAAACAGTGTGCCGTTTGCACTTAACAACATAATTTAGTCTACCACGACGCCTTTCTAGAAACTAATAGCATAAAAAATATACTACAATATGTATTATATGCTCTTTGCTACAATGTAACTAGCCGGATGGGGCTACACTGAATCTGCTGGCTTAGTATGACCAGCCATAAAGATTTACAGCTCGATATAAAGGCGGGTGGGCGGGATTTCGGGCGGGCTGTTCCATACATTTAAGTACACAAGACATCACGTCGACCCTCACACGCTAGCACTCTACTCGGTTATGTTACGGGTGACTTTACAACAAAACTGTACACTCTGATGGGTACCAGTTTTTTTTTGCCCCATTTTTTGGCCCAAGTGCAGTGCATCGCTCTGTCTGGCTCGATATTATGCGAAACAACAGTACAAGAAATCCGAAGACTAAACCAAGATCAGAAATCCCAAAATAAGAGGCTAGCCCGATCGTGTGTAGGACCCAGCTAAGCCAGGTAGCACGCTAGGTACAGTCAGACACACACTAGGATACCCCTATTTGTTCGATTGGCGCCCTTATTCCGCGCGCGGTAAAAGCTTACATGGGGTATCTTAGAGTGTGACCGACCTTACACAAGAAAACGGCCACTTAATCGTCCGATACGATACGAAAGTTGGCACCGTCGCGAGACAAATTACCTCATAAATTCACAAAGAACACAAGCAAGGTGTTGCCAGCTCCACTTACTTGGGCCGAAGGCGGTGCTTTTCGCCAAAAGCGGCACATGGGAGCTTTAACGAGTATCGCGCAATTTAACTTCACTTAAAAACTAATTTAGTCTTCAGAGGTGGTTTTAGAGAGGTTTTTTTAAGTATACGTAATTGGTCAGGCCTCTGATCAGTGAAAAAATGTGTGACGTAGCCTGCACGGTCGGCCACAGTCTCAGATACCCCATGGCAGCTCTTACCGCCCGCGGCATAAGGACGCCCATTGAACGAAAAGGGGTATCCTACCGTCTGGCCGACTGTACAAGTGTTCATGTCCTACTAGCTTTGCATTTTTTTTAACTTAAAAAACTTTATATTTCAAACAATTTTTATTTTTATTTTTTGGCGGAAATTTTAATAAAGATTGAGTATATATTACAGCAGGAGAGGCTGGAAAGGTGGTAGAGAGTGGAGGAGCACGGCGTTGAAATGACACAAATGCAAACTTTTAAAGAACAAGAAACGTTCAATAAATAAAATATACCTATCGAGCTTTTTGAAAAGTCGTAGAACCAAAAGTTGTTGGAAATCACCTTAAGACGTTGACGTTCAGGAATAAAACTTTCAGGTATAAAGCTATTCAAAAATTGCCCTGTAGTATTAAACTTGACCCAGTAAAAACTAGAAGCCAAGTTTCCAGTAGGACAATTTTATGCTTTACAAACTGCGTCTGGGAAAAAATATTATGTTCATCATCGCTCAGCAACAATAATTTGTCACAATAAACAGACCCATTTCCTTCATAATGCGTAACAGTTGATGGCAAAAATAAAGGGTTCCAGTAAAAATGTGGAAAATTTCCAATACATATATATTTTTTTAATTGAATATTCAAGTGAAAATATTCCAGTTTGAAGCAGATGATATGAATAGTCTTAACCGACTTCAAAAAGAAGGAGGTAGGTACTCATTTTGACCCGTATATATATTTTTTCAGAACACTTCTCTAGGTGAATTGATTTTGATGATTCTTTTTTGTATAAAAGGCTTCCCATGTAGTACCATAAAAAATGGTGAAGATCTGATAAAGAACTTCGGAGATGGAGAACGAAACTCCCAAAGGAACAGAAATTCAATCACTCGGAATCAGTACAATAGCTTAATAACAGTGTACACACGACAGCACGTCAGACTGTACACTTTTGTTGTTAAGTCACCCCTAACGTAACCGAGTAGAGTGCTGAGCGTCGACGTGCTGTCGTGTGTACCTTTTCTCCAGTGAAGTCGGGATTTTTTTGTATTATTTTAACGTGGCGCTTTCATGGCGCCTAGAAATAGATAAATGTTTTTGGCGCTTATGCTTTTGTGGTTCGCTTCATTGCTCGGTTAGCTAGTTTAGTATAATTATCGTCTATATGGGTGACCACTACCGTTTCAACTTTTTATTACAGACTGTTTTTCGTAGAACGTACATTCGACCAGCATAATTTGGCTTTTTTTTCACATTCCTACAGATACAGATACCAGATATTCACTGAAAATAAAATTTAGGCCTTTGCATCTATGATGAGTGATGAGATCTACACAGCGGCAGCTGGATTATACAGAGTCCAGTAGCACGTTCACTCACACTAGATGGGTGAAGTGACCACTCAAGCGCTGCAGTGCCTGGGACAATGTTTTAGACGTATTGATATAGGCCGACTAAGCTGACAGTGGAACATAATATAACTTCAATAACCAAAAGAATTTTAAAATCCCAGACATTTAAATTTTAATATTAATATCTCATGAACGGCTCCACCGATTCTGATAATACATGCCTAAAAACACTGCTAGAAAACCTGCTTTGAAATATGTATAAAAAATATCAGTGTTCTTTTTCACCAGTGAAGTAGGATTTTTTAAAATGTTTGTTAATTTTATATTATTCGTACAACTTTTAGCTGACCAAACAATAATATAAGTAAATGTGCAGATTTAAAGGCCTTATTTCATCCACTTCCATCAGACAACAACGCCGCGTTTCAAAATCAAAACAAAATACAAATTCGGAGCATTTGCCAGTGCAATTTAACTCAAAGAAAACCCAATAGCGTATCTGATGCTGAAGATTTAAAGCCCAATATCGCTTCCCCGAGCTTTGAAACAAAGTCACCATTGACCTCTATACGGATTACGAAGTGCCTGAGTCATGATCTCATGATGATATACCTAAAGGGAGAACCGACCGAATTTATATGGATTGAAAGTCGGAGTGCCTCAGGGATCTAAGGTTTATGGGTTTAAGGTGGACTTCCGTGGGTCGCGGCCGATGCGACGGGCGCGTGCGGCCGAATATGATGCCATTCTGTGTTATGTACGATTATTATTATTATTTGTTTACTCTAATTTACTTAATGTCTACTTATACTTAATATGTCTGTTTTTTATTGGCAATAAAGACCATTTTCTTTCTTTCTTTCTTTCATACAAATTACGAGTAATTAAATTCCTTTGTAACTAAAATTATATTACAAAGTTATTGAAGTACACACGACAGCAAGTCAGAGTGTACACTTTTGTTGTAAAGTCGCCAGTAACGTAACCGAGTAGAGTGCTAGCGTGAAACCCGTATGCTCTATGATCTTCTCATAGGTAAACATAATATGCTAGCTGAAATCAAAGTAAAAAAGGTAATTTAAAAAGTAGTTGGAATTGAAGGAATCTAATTACCAATTCCGTTCAATTAGTTTGAATGGGTAATTAGATTAATTTAGAGAAATTGGTAATTGGAATTCCAAGTAGTAGTTGGAATTGGTAATTTGTAATTGCAATAATAATAACTTTTTGCCCAACACTGTGCCATAAAAATCCACAGCCCCGGTTACAGGTAGCGTCACGAGTTATGAGCGCTGACCTTGAATGCGCAGAACTCATTTTTTGGGTCTGTTTGGCGGGGTACGCGGGGGGCGACGGAGAGGCGCGATCGCCGGCGAGCGCGGGCGCGTGATTGGTAGATCAGTCGCTCTAGCCTCGGGGTACAGTCGCACATTTATTTCCTCGCAGAAAGAATGCCGAAACAAAATGTTTTAAAAAGACAGTTCACAAAGATTCAAAAAAGTTATTGAGAACAATACATATTGCTGGGCCGCGACCAACGGAAGTCTACCTTTACTCTCCACTTGGCTTGGCGCGCGTGAAAGTTTTGTACGAGATATTTTGTAGGGGTGAAACTTCACGTTACACTTTAGGGTGGCATTAATAGTCATCGATTCAAGATCGAACTCAAGCAGGTGATCTCAGATGACTATTATTACCACCCTTCAATGTGGCGGAGAATCATCGGTACCATTGATCATGTATAGGCACCGTCATATGAAGGTGAAACATGTATTCACTGTTCTTATTACTTTTCTATTATACAATCGTTCTTTTAGTAGGTAACGAAACGGTCAAGCCACATATTTTGACTAACTTGTAGAGTTTATGTAGTTAGGGCGTTTAGAGCTGGAAGCTTGGCTCTACATGTTGAGATCTGATAACTTTTTGACAGTGCGGGGTTTCGTCTTGGCAACATTTTACATGAAAATGTTTTCGGTGGGATTTGTATTTAGGTACTCAAGATAAAGTTATTGGCCTGCAAAACTGCATCAATGATCGGTTTAGTGTTTCGGTAAGGTTGACTAATTCACTTTCACGAATTATGATATACCTAGTTCGTACACAAAGAAAAATGTTTCATTTACCAACTCGTGTGATTGGTGACTGGGTATTTCAGAGTATCCAAAAAGAAAAATGTTTACGGCAGGAAATACATTAAAAAACACCAGAATTCTCTAACATAGGAATGTGACAAGATTTCAAAGCACCAAATTATGATCCGATGACTTTAACACTGTCATGCAGAGACTGGGTAAAAGTAGCCCACTTATATTATGGTCCAATGTTACAATGTCCCATAAAAATAAAGTAGGTAGTGCCTCTGCATAGAGCCCTCCGAAAATTTGTTGATATGAAAAAGCCCTTGCCCAGGTACCGAAAAATTCTCTCAACGCCCAATAAGCTGCGAAGGTATGCAAAACCAAAGTTCAGTGTCAAGCCCCGGTATTAATAAATCCCGTTTGCCCTTTGAGAAGTTTTATAACATTTCTGGAACAGCTGGCGGGTGACTCACGCGCAGGCGACATTGAAACGCGGAGGAAAAATCACAAACACGGTGACGAGCACTCGAGAGAACCTGGGGGTAATTCTCGGGAATCTTGCATTCGACAGATCTCGAAGGCAAAATCCACAGCCTTCTTTATCTCTCAAGCCGTGCTGTGCAAGCCTGTCCCCGTAGCATGACTTTTATCGAGGCGGATTTATCCAACAAAATGGCGGTTTATCAGCATTTTTCGCTATCGACGATATTTATCCCACTATAGACGTCAAAAATGCTGATAAACCGCCATTTTGTTGGATAAATCCGCCTCGATAAAAGTCATGCTCCCCCCGCTGGCAACGTCGCCGGGTTCATGGTATAGACAATGCACTGCCTGTCAGAAGTGTCAGAAGCCATTATGATAGTACGACCAAGTTACAACTAATCCGAGTCTCACTAACTTCAACTCTGGCTGGAAACCATTAATTTTAGTCACATAATAATACGCGGCTAAATAACATGGCAGCTATGCCGTTTGTTTTTATACCATGTTTCTTGTAGTTTTAAGTTAGTTGGATAATACGTCATCTTCATTTGACGTGAGGATTTGTTTTGATTTGTTGTGGCTGATATTGTGAGTGAAAAATAAGTAATTTATTAGTTATTCATTGCTTTAAAACAGCCCAACTTGACTTGCCAGCTTAAGGTATGTTTTTAGAGTATTTTCATAGTTTCATCCTATAGAACCAATCGTAACAAAACATTAAAACATGAATTAATTTTCAAATGCCTCGCCGGTGTTGTGTGGCCTGGCTGTAAGTCGAATTACGACTCAAGCCTAAAGAGAGGAGAAAGACCTTTATCTACTTTTCCTTTCCCACGGGATAACGATTTATTAAGTGGCTGAAAAAATAATTATTAGATAGTCTTACAAGGCAGACAACCGGTTCACACAGTCCTTAAATGCGAGGTTGCCAAACTTAATAGCATGGCTTGAGAGATAAAGAAGGCTGTGCAAAATCTAATTTTGCGACAAATGTCAAAACCTATTGTTACGAAATCATCCTCGACATAAGGCACGAGATTTCTGCCAGGGGGCTAATTCTCCGCAATCTCGAATGTGACTTGTTACTAAGGTTTTCTTCGTAGAATCTCGAATGCGACAATCCCGAGAATTCGCTCCCAGATGTTTGCCTTTTTCGCTCGACATGACTCGAGTGGTCGGGAGCAGACGAGATCGAAATGACATGAGATTTTTCCGTCGAGATGTGTCGAATGCGAGATTACCGAGAATAAGCCCCCTGGGTGACAGGAATGAGGGCTACCGTCTTTGTGCTCACTAGTTGGCGCCACTGTCGAGTAAGGTCATGAAGTATTTCTTAAAATTTGTTATTTAAGACGTAAAAAAGGCAAATCCAAGCGCGGTAGCCCAAATTGAGATGTTCCATCTATCTTTTTATCAATCTATCCAGCCAATAAATAAAGCCCACAGAAGCTAGAACCTCAACCCTTTGTAGCAAAAAATCATCACTAGCCAACATTTTGTAGGCCTGCTTACTTGTGAGAAAACAGGAACATAAAACATAATCAACGTTTTGCAAAGAAAACCGCGTTTGTATAGAATTTAGTATTCAATTTGTAGGAAAAATCACGAGCGATGGTGGAAGAAGTTGAGATTGTTTCATTTCAAAAGCCAATTTGTCTTGTGGATAAACAACACGAATGAAAATCAATCGGTCTGATAAGTAGCGAAAGTAGTTTTCTTTTTTCAGAATTAAGTTATTCGTAACATTATGCAAGTACCTACGCTCTCGCCCTTTAATGTAACCTGAGCTTATGTAATTATCAGAAATGGCAAAAATTCCAAATGTGGTTTGGCTCAACTAGAAAAATAGACTAATACGAAGAGTTTGAATACAAATTATGCCACATTTGTAGACAGTGAGCCATGAAATCCAATAGCGAGAAACAGAAAAGATGAAAGTATGAGTAACTGACATACCACTTCTGAGAACTTTAAACATTCTTTCAGTGAATATAACTGTGCCCGCAGTAAACTTCTGCAATAATAACAGAAGCCCATTCGCTTGAGGCTATTTTCTCTACCAAGATAAACACAATAACAGAGTATTGCATTTGCTTTCGGTAAGTAATAGGGTTAAACACACAGTCCTTACTCAGGTTATAAATCCGCAAGAGAATATATCAGCCCCTCTACCCTTGACGCATTTTTCCAATACGGCCGCAATATGGCGCAATTTACAAATTTTAATATTTTACAAATTAAGACGCATTTTGTGTTTTTATTGAATAAAACAGCCTTACCTTTGAATAAACATTACAACGTATTTAATTAATTTTTAAACTTTTTCAATTTGATCGCAAGAGCGTCAAGGGTAACCCCCTGTTTCAGACTCAATATGATAAAGTACAATAAAATTATTTATAGGTAAACCTACCTCTGACCGTTACATAAAAGTGAACACAATTTTTCGGAATTCACATAAATCCTAGAGTAAATCAGAACAATAACAATTCTTAGAAAGTGCCTACTTCGGCATCACTTTTACATTGCATTTCTCTTGCGAGGTTTTTAAACTTTACTAAACAGAAACAGCTTCAAAACAGCTAGCTATACCTCCAACTCAGGGGACACAAGTGTAAGACAGATCAGGGAGCTCAGAACAAATTGTATTAAAAAGAAAACTGAAAGTCTACTCACATTATGCTGGTGGAGCGTCAGAACCACGTTGTCGAATGCCGAGGAGTTGGAGAGAGCCTCCGAGCTCCCCCTCAGCAGCTCCGCCAACAAATCCGCTCCAGGCCTCACACCGACGAGTTTGGATGGCGAGGAAGTAGCTCTCACATGCGTGGCCCCTCTAGGTCTCGTTCCCACTGTTCCAGCACCAGAACTTGACTTCCGACCCGGAACCGTAGCGTCCGAAAGACTACGCCGTCCGACTTCCACAGATCTACTGGATGGAGCCTCTAGGTTTCTCCCAAACGGACCTCTGGTGAACTGCTGACGACGTGATTCAACCTCGGAAAGATCTGGAGTAAATAGGGATGGAGAAGCAGTTCGGTCTCGAGAGCAACAATCGCTTTCGGCTTCCGAAGGAGAATCTCCTCTGGACGTGACTCCGAATTTCCTTCGAGCTCGGTATGAATCCTCGTCCCTCTCATCTGAGCTCTGCTGCGATAACCTCGTTCGTCTCACTTTGAGCTCATCGGATCGAGGCCAGAGAGCTATAGGAGGCGCCTCGCAAGGACTCGGCGGACCATTGGCGCAAGAATCGTCAGATTTGTCGCCAAAAAGGGACGATGTTCTAGCTTCAGCCGACAGACGCATGTCTTGTAATGACGCTTCACTAGAATCTCTTTTGCAGCCGTTTACGGATGATGGCGGATCTTCTTCCCCACCGTCGTCACTAGCTGTAGTTATGTAAATGCCCTTTCTTCTTTTCGTTTTGTCTAGAGGCCTGCGACGCTCCCTAGCTCCACCTATCGGGACTGGGGTACAAGGGTTCTGCACTGCTGCTAGTAAATAAGCCACTTGCTCACTAGTTATCGTCTCGTCTTCCTTGTCACGATCCAAGGACCCGTCAGACGCGGCGTCTGAGCGCAACGTTTCCTCCGGTGGTAACTCTTGAGACCACTGTTTCACTATACACTCATACACTGGCACTGGTATAGAGGCGGCGGACGCCTCACGCACTACTGGAAAGTTTGCACAGTCACAGTCCACGTTTACACAGGTTGGGGGTGGAGCCGGTAAGGGTGGGAAAGCGAATGGCTGGGCTGGTTCTAAGGGTGAAGTGCCCTCGCTATGGGCTTGAGCGCTATCAGCTTGAGAGCCGTCGCTTTCTTCTCTCAACTCGTGTAAGACTCTTGGAGCCATCAAAGCAGGGAGACTGCCAGCACCCGCTGGTCTCTCTTCCGTTATCGGTGGTATTCGACGTGGCAACGGATGGGTTAAGGAGCGAGCTCCTAGTTGTTTGTGGGGTCCATCTGGAGGTAATGATCTAGGAGCCGGTGACGCATGTGCTACTAACCCCTCGTCTGATCCAACGGCTGAGTCTACCGATGCTACAGAACCACCTTCTGTCACTGTCTCTTCAGTTGCTAAACTTGACGATTCAACATCATTTTTTGTCGAAGAAGATGCTCCTGTAAGGACTTCTTCTTCCACTCTCGTCGTAGGTCGCTTAGAGAAGTCAAATATGGACGGCTGTCTCAGCGGACCTCGGTAGTACTTTTCGGGAGTACAGTCACCTTGGCTGAACGAGGCGCTTCTATACGGTATAGTCTTTTGCGCGTACGAGCCGATGATCGATCGCGGTTCCACACGAACTAGAGTTATGTTGTCAGCGTCGAATTCCGTGGTGTCGGAGGCTGAAGCTCGATCGACGGAGAGTCCTCTTGGGGGGCTGTGTCTGTGGCGAGTTCTTGGTGGTGGGACTGGAGGTAGGACTGGAGCTGAATGGGGTGGCGGTGGCGGCGGAGGCGGCAGCGTGGCCTGGCGCGGGAGGAGGCGCTCAGTGAGCGCTTGGAGGCGCTGGGTGCGCGAGGGGCGCTGGTCGCGACCGCGCCCCAGGTGGCGCTGCAGGCGCTCCAGCGTGCGGCGGTCAGGCTTTGCGCGGCCGAGGCACGCCGCCACCGCCTCTTCGGAGCAGCAGCGGCAGGGGCAGGCTCGCGGCGGCGGCGCCCGGACCACGGCGTAGCGCACCGCTCCCAGTGTCACGTACGGCGACCTGCGAGAGCGGTATTATTAGCGTGTTGCCCGAAGTACGGCTTCGCGGCGAGTGCGACCGATTTAGCACAACGGCCAGCGGAACGTCCCCCACTGAATTCCGGGAGGATTCCCCGCGACCCACTCGCGTCGACTGATTTTAGTTTTATATCAAAACACGCGGCGGGATGAGGTGTTCGTGCACGCAAACGAGTGGAAAATGAAGAATTTTTGACAAGTGACTTGCAGTACGTTTGGGAATTTTGATGTGCCAGCAAGCTCCAAGAAACCGACTTTTACCGGCTAGTTGGAAAAGCTTTTTATTGCTGCAGACTCTGAACCACGCTCAAAAGTTGATCAAAAGCGTTTATTTGCTCGTTTATCAAACAGTCTTGTCTCAGATCTTTCTAAATTATTATTTGTTGTCGCCATGTGGAGCTGATCTGGATGTTATATTGGTAGAGGTGTGAAAAATTTTTATATCAATAGTCTACTGCCAAAATTTCTCGAATCTCACGCGTGAACTTGAGTTCCGCCCAAGTGGGCCGCATTTCCCATTCGTACCTAGGTACATTCTAATTCCACTAGCACTAATGTGAAAATGGCTGGCTTACTAAGGACGGCAGGTGGCAGGCAGACAGACGGAAGACGCGTCTATTTATACGCGGTCTGGCGGATTGACGACAAACCTCAGCTTCGCGACAATTTGTTTACAATTTCTCTGATCCAGATACGTTCTCGGAGTCTTGGGATTACTGGTGAAATTCTTTTTGGAGTAATTAGATGATTTTGGAACTGCATCCATCAGTGGACAAATAAATGTTGAAGAAGAAGATTATTTTGGAAGCTGTTGAACTTTACTGGCATTAGCGTCCTTCGTTGTTGATCTAGTCCAGACCTTTATTTTGTTATCAAGGACATGGTGGTAAACAATAAATTGGCTTTAGTGTCAACGTTTATGCATTTTTGCAAATTTTTCGTGTCCTTGTCTTGTTAACAAGACAAAACAAAATTATCTTATATTGGTATCAGGATTTTATGGACGTTGCCTTGGAAGGATATTTCTCATTTTTCGAGGAAGATGAGTAAAGAACACAGAATAGATAATGTTTCATTCATCTTAGAACTAGTTATGACAAAATTATATTATTATGCTAATGACTAAAACACGGAATTTAATTTTGTCCAGCAACATAAAGATCTGATTCAATTAAAACTACAACACTTTGATGTTCTGCCACTGATTTACTACCGTTCCTAACAGATACGATTATGTGAATAGATTTTTGTCGGTGGCTTTGGTTTTTCTATCAAACAATACAAAACAATGTTTACAGGGGGCAACATTAAATCAGCTGATCTATTCCTGATGTGGTGGCAGTAGTTACTGTACCATGTATGGAACAGATTTTTTGGCCCATCGTAATATTTTTTTTTTTGCATTGATGCCTTAGGCCCGGTTTCTGAGTTGAGATTTTTACTAAGCACATGCTTACGTATCGCTCTGTCACGCTCTTTTGTGAGAAATCTGCAGAGACAGGACGATACTTACCCATTTGCTTAGCAAAATTCTCAACTCAGAAACCGGGCCTTAGTGATTTATTTGTGAGGTCCATATTTCATGTTGAATAAAGTTTAATTAGTAACTAAGTATTCGAGCTTCAGTTCAGACGAGCTAGCATTATTTGAGCTTCAGTTCATTCGAGCGTCCGTTATTCGAGCTACCGTTTTTCAAGCGTCAGTAGCGGACCCAGTAAAGTGCAAGTTAACTTCTCTGACTATTATTGGTGGTCGGGAGATTTTTTTTCTCTGGAAAATTTTATCGCACTTTTCCTGATGTTTGGATACCTAAATAATAATAATATTGACCTGCTAAAGTCGCGTCGTTTGCGAGCGCCATCTAGCGGCGAGCGGGGGCGCGCATCCGACGCCATCGGTCACGTGACGCCGCGCATGCTGCGCCCGCGCCGCCTCAGGTGTGCATCTAGAATCAAAGAGAGAATGGATGGTTAGGTTCTGCGACGAAATTACACTTTAAACTATATTGGTCCTATGTTTCAATTTCTAACAATTTCTACCTATAAGTCTGAGTATGCCTGTATGATGTCTAAGTATGATGAACAATTTCTAAGTACCTATGACTCCTATGACTCAAGAAACAAACCACTAGGGGAAAAAATAATCAGCTATTCCATTCATAATTATTGTACTTACTTACTATTTTGTGCTCATGCGTCGGTAAAAGTTATCCCACCAAAAACATTCTGTAAAAACTAGCCAGGTCTCGATGGATCTGCTTGTTTATCTCTAAAAAAGTAATGAAATCTAGACAAAGTCGTGCCAAGTCTAAGGTTCCTTACTGCGATTTCTTTATTATTATAGTTAATGTTGTGAGACTTGGCCGTTGAAGGGTACACAAGCGGTTCTGGCGACAGATTGGTGCAATGGTGTCATGGAGCACCTGGTTTTGTACCCTTGTGTAGCCTTCAACAGCCAAGTCTCACAACATTAACTATAATAATAAAGAAATCGCAGTAAGGAACCTTAGACTTCCCAAGTAACATTTTAGGTTGTAGAAAGGTTTTGAACAGGTTCTAGAACCTTTGTATGGAAATCTGCTCGTAAGTCTTATAACTCTCAATAAAGTTATATTAACCCTGTAATTACCTTCTGAGTGCCAAAAGGGCCCCGGTTTTAGAACCTTTCTGAGAGCTACAGCACAACCTATAGCTCAAATCCAGAACCTTTCGAACTACTTGCATAGAACCTAAATATAACCTTCACAACCTTAATTTAACGTTATTATAACCTTGCAAGACAACTTATAAGTTCTAAATTAGTCTTGGATGTAACTCTATGACAACTTAGAACCTTTTTGATGGATATGAATAAATACCTTTCCAGGACTTACAAGTTTTAAATAGCTTCTGTTTAAGATTTTTTACACAGATTCAAATACTTATTTACAATGGCGTCCTTCCTTTTTCGCTAGGCCATCTTTCAAAATGGCTAGATAAGCAAAGTGTTTACAAAAATAATAAGTAGCTTGGTAAAGTCAGGAAATAAACAAAATATAGTGCGATTGGCACTTCATCGTGAAACTTTACGATAATAGTGCTGTATACAAGACGGGCCTTTCATAAGATAATCATTTCGAAGATTTTTTAATAAAATAAAATAATTAAAAATGGTGATCGGTGGTAAGTCATATCAGAAATCAAACTACTATTCATATGAAAAATATATATTATAAATCGTGTAGCGCATGGTATTTGATTACGCTTTATTTAATTAAAATATTGGTTTTGTTTCGTTTTTTTTATTATTTTTTAATATTAAATATGGCTGACGTTAGGAAATTACTTGAAAGTATTATGTTTTTCCTTTTCAGAACTATAACAGCTAAGAGCTCTTAAGATTTTCCAAAATAAGAGCTGAAGGTAATCTCGCGGAGCTACCTCAAACGACAAGGCTGTTTTCAACGCTTCAAGGTTATTAGCAGGAGTTGTCCAAGACTTACCAGTTGCGAAAACCACCACTGAGCTAAATTTGTTGCTTTTAAGTTTTGGTTGTAGGGGGACATGCGTTTGACCTTCGTTCAACAAACAGCTACAGGCTGCTCTAAGGGTGGTCATGAACTGAGATCAAAATTGAACTCTGTTTAAACTTAGTATAAAGTGAGATCAATTTTGAACTTACTTTAAACTGAGTTCAAAATTTATCTCTGTTTATATTTAGTTTAGTGAGATCAATTTTGAAGTTACTTTAACCAACTGGTATTACTGAGTTCAAAATTGATATTATTATTATTCGAATCGAATCGAATCGAATCAAATCGAATCGAATCGAAACGAAACGAAACGAAACAAAACGAGTCAAATCGAATCGAATCGAATCGAATAGAATCGAAACGAAACGAAACGAATCGAATCGAATCGAATCGAATCGGCTATTGCTAGATTCATGGTACACACGACAGTTGTTGTAAAATCGCCCGTAACGTAACCGAGCAAAGTGCTAGCGAGTAAAGGTCGACGTGCTGTCGTGTGTACTGATTCAAGTATCAAATCTTTAACTGCCTATATCTCCTAAACGGCTAATGCTAGACCCATGTTTATGGTACTCAAAAAAAGTGTTCAACGAGCTCTACCTGATGAAAGCAACAAAAATTATAAAAAGATGTACCTATCAAAACTTTAACTGCCCATATCTCCTAAACGGCTAACGCTAGACCCGTGTTCATGGTACTCTAAAAAAGGGGCTCGACGAGCTCTGCCTGATGAAAGAAACAAAAATAACTAGTAGTTCGCCCCGAACTGTGAACTCGCGACCCCATATAAACTTAACAACCCCATATCTCGGCAACCCCTCGACCGATTTGGCTCATGTTCGAACTTAAAAATTATTTTCATTTCATTTACCCGCCTACCAAATTTCATAATGATCCGACCGAATTTACTCAAGTTATCGTCGAACGAACATACATACAAACATACATACATACATACAAACATGCAAACGCCGGATTGTTCCAGTAGACTCGGAGAACTTCGCTCGCTTCGCTCGCTCGTTCAATAAAAAAGAAGTATCAAAACTTTAACTGCCCATATTTGAACGAGCGAGCGAAGTAGACTCGCTACTGGAACAATCCGGCGTTTGTATGTATGTATGTATGTATGTATGTATGAATGTTCGTTCGACGATAACTTGAGTAAATGTAGTCCGATCGTCATGAAATTTGGTAGGCGGGTAAATGAGGCAAATCGGTCGAGGGGTTACTGAGATAGAGGGTCGCGAGTTCAAAGTTCGGGGCGAACCACTAGTATCTCCTAAACGGCCAATGCTAGACCCAAATTAGTAATTTAATTTAAATTGATTCGATTCGATTCGAATCGCATCGAATCGAATCAAATCAATATCAAATCAAATCCAATTCAATCGAATCTAATCGAATCGAATTGAATCGAATCAAATTAAACTAGTGGTTCGCCCCGAACTAAGAACTCGCGACCCCATATCTCAGGAACCCTCGACCGATTTGGCTCATGTTCGAACTTAAACATTTTCTTTACCTCATTTACCCACCTACCAAATTTCATGACGATCCGACAAAATTTACTCAAGTTATCGTCGAACAAACATTAATACATACAAACATGGATACAAACGCCGGATTGTTCAAGTAGACTCGGAGAACTTCGCTCGCCCATTCAATTAAATTACAAATTTGGGTCTAGCATTGGCCGTTTAGGAGATAATATGGGCAGTTAAAGATTTGATACTTCTTTTTTATTATTTTTGTTTCTTTCATCAGGTAGAGCTCGTCGTGCCCATTTTTCAGAGTACCATAAACATGGGTCTAGCATTAGCCGTTTAGGAGATATGGGCAGTTAAAATTTTGATACTCCTTTTTTTTTATTTTTGAACGAGCGAGCGAAGCGAGCGAAGTTCTCCGAGTCTACTGGAACAATCCGGCGTTAGTATGTATGTATGTATGTACGTATGTACGTATGTATGTATGTATGTATGAATGTTCGTTCGACGATAACTTGAGTAAATTTAGTCGGATCGTCAGGTGGGCTGTGGGCAGGTAAATAAGGTAAAGAGAATTTTTAAGTTCAAACATGAGCCAAATCGGTCGAGGGGTTGCTGAGATATGGGGTCGCGAGTTCAAAGTTCGGGGCGAACCCCTAGTTAATAACATTTTATTATTTTTGTTGCTTTCATCAGGTAGAGCTCGTCGAACCCTTTTTTTGAATACCATAAACATGGGTCTAGCATTAGCCGTTTAGGAGATATAAGCAGTTAAAGTTTTGATACTTATTAATATTATTTTTTTTTTCATTTATCAAGTAGAGCTCGTCATGCCCTTTTTTCAGAGTACCATAAACATGGGTCTAGCATTAGCCGTTTAGGAGATATGGGCAGTTAAAGTTTTGATACTTATTTTTTATTTTTATATTTTTCTTTTATCAGGTAGAGCTCGTCATGCCCTTTTTTCAGAGTACCATAAACATGGGTCTAGCATTAGCCGTTTAGGAGTTATGGGCAGTTAAAGTTTTGATACTTTTTTTTTAAATTTTAATAACTTTTTATTATTTTTGTTGCTTTCATCAGATAAAGCTCGTCAAGTCCTTTTTTTAGAGTACCATAAACATGGGTCTAGCATTAGCCGTTTCGGAGATATGGGCAGTTAAAATTTTGATACTTGAATCAGTATGAATCTAGCAATAGCTGATTCGATTCGATTCTATTCGTTTCGATTCGATTGGATTCGATTCGATTACATTCGATTCGATTAGATTCCATTGGATTCGAATCGATTCGAATAATAATAATATCAATTTAGAACTCAGTTTAAAGTAAGTTCAAAATTGATCTCACTAAACTAAGTTTAAACATAGATCAATTTTGAACTCAGTTTAAAGTAAGTTCAAAATTGAGCTCACTTTAAACTAAGTTTAAACTGAGTTCAATTTGGATCTCAGTTTATGTATCGTTCATGTATACCACCCTAAGGCCCGGTTTCTGAATTGAGAATTTCACTAATCAAATGCTGAAGTATCGTTCTGTCACATTCTCTTGTGTGACATCTGCAGTGACAGAACGATACTTAAGCATTTGGTTAGTGAAATTCTCAATTCAGAAACCGGGCCTAAGGGTGGTATTCTAAAAGTATAAAAACACGTTTGTGGTATATGGTCCTCCCTTATTTTTCACTAGCTTTTCGCCCGCGACTTCGTCCGCGAAGACTTATAAGAAGTTGCCTGGATACATCTTTCACCATTATCAAATTAGCATGAATAGAGTCATGGGTGTGTATTTTTGTAAGCTATCTCTATTCCAAAAGTCATCCAAATCCGTCGTGCAGTATCAGCGTGGAAGTGTATGTGTTGTGTATGTGTGTGACCAAATTGGTAAAGATCAAATGAATCCAACAAAAAAAAAACATACTTTGAACCTTTTTGGCCGTTTTAGGTTTATCATTATTATTGTTTTCTTCATGCTTAGTAGATTTGCTATAAAACGCAACTGTAGTTAAATGTTCATTGAATAGTTGTAGCTTTAATGGTTCCGGCATTGTTATTGATACTAAATCAGGAAAACTCTTAAAATGTTTCCACCCTTTTTGATGCGTGTTTAATTATTATTTCTGATTTAATACACGACTACTTAGTTTCAAGTTAATCTGAATCCAATAAAATGATAATTTCATACAAATTTTGAACCCCGTTTTGGCCGTTTTAGAGTTAACATTATTACTTTTTTCTTCATGGTTGGTAGTTTTGCTATAAAACGCAACTGTAGTTTTTCAAAGTTGTAACTTGAATGGGTTGGGCCCAGCATTGCTACTACATCAGGGAAAAATATTCAACGTTTCCACCCATTTTAACCCTTCATTCGCTGAAATGAGAAAAATGCTGAAACATATGTTTGATTATTTCTGATTTAGCATACGAATACTTAGTTTCAAGTAGGTATATCAGACAAAAAAAAATGTATTTCATACAAACTTTTAACCCCGGTTTGGGCATTTCAAGGGTTAACATTGTTACTTTTTTCGTCATGGTTGGTAGTTTTGCTATAAAACGCAACAGTAGTTCAAATTTCAAAGTTGTAACTTAAATGGTTTGGACCCAGCATTGCTACTATATCAGGGAAAAATCTTCAACGTTTCCACCCATTTTAACCCTTCATTCGCTGAAATGAGAAAAATGCTGAAACACGTGTTTAATTATTTCTGATTTAGTATACAAATAATTAGTTTCAAGTAAATCGGACAAAAAAAAATTATTTCATACAAACTTTGATCCCTGGTTTGGGCATTTGAAGGGTTAAAATTATATTCTTTTTTTCATGGTAGGTAGTTTTGCCACAAAACACTACTGCAGTTTCAATTTCATAGTTGTAGCTTTAATGGTTTAGGCCTGGCATTGATACTACATCAGGAAAAATCTTCAAACTTTTCTACCCCTTTTAACCCTTTAGTGGGCAGAATTTTGAAAAACGCTGAAACACGTGTTTAATTGTTTCTTATTTAATATACAAATACTAATTTTCAAGTTAATCGGACCAAAAAAAAATTTATTTCATACAAACTTTGAACCCCGGTTTGGGCATTTGAAGGGTTAAAATTATATTTTTTTCTTCATGGTAGGTAGTGTTGCCACAAAACACTACTGCAGTTTCAATTTCATAATTGTAGCTTTAATGGTTTAGGCCTGGCATTGATACTAAATCAGGAAAAATATTCAAACTTTTCTACCCCTTTTAACCCTTTAGTGGGCAGAATTTTGAAAAACGCTGAAACACGTGTTTAATGGTTTCTTATTTAATATACAAATACTAAGTTTCAAGTTAATCGGACCAAAAAAAAATTTTATTTCATACAAACTTTGAACCCCGGTTTGGGCATTTGAAGGGTTAAAATTATATTTTTTTCTTAATGGTGGGTAGTAATGCTATGAAATGCAACTGCACATTCAATTTGAAAGTTGTAGCTTCAATGGTTTGGGCCCAGCATTGCTACTACATCAGGAAAAAAACTTCAACGTTTCCACCCATTTTAACCCTTCATTGGCTGAAATGAGAAAAACGCTGAAACACGTGTTTATTTTTTTCTGATTTAGTATACTAATACTTAATTTCAAGTAAATCAAACCAAAAAAATTTTTTATTTCATACAAACTTTGAACCCTGGTTTGGGCATTTGAAGGGTTAAAATTATATTTTTTTCTTCATGGTAGGTAGTTTTGCCACAAAACACTACTGCAGTTTCAATTTCAAAATTGTAGCTTTAATGGTTTAGGCCTGGCATTGATAATAAATCAGGAAAAATCTTCAAACTTTTCTACCCCTTTTAACCCTTTAGTGGGCAGAATTTTGAAAAACGCTGAAACACGTGTTTAATTGTTTCTTATTTAATATACAAATACTAACTTTCAAGTTAATCGGACCAAAAAAAAATTTTATTTCATACAAACTTTGAACCCCGGTTTGGGCATTTGAAGGGTTAAAATTATATTTTTTTCTTCATGGTGGGTAGTTTTGCTACAAAACGCTACTGCAGTTTCAATTTCATAGTTGTAGCTTAAACGGTTTGGGCCCGACGTTGACACTACATCACGAAAAATATTCATACATTTCAACCTCGTTTAACCCTTAAACTGCTAAAATTAGAAAAAAGCTCAAACAGGTGTTAAATTATTTTTGATTTAATATACGAATTCTTAGTTGCAAGTAAATCCGGACAAAAAATTTTTTTTTTCATTCAAACTTTGGACCCCATTTTTACCGCCTTAAGGGTTAAACTTGAAGTAAATCTGTCTTAACCCGTAGCGTGTCCACAAATTACAACTATTGTCAAATTTTCATTGTTTTGGCATTAGCGGTTTTGTTCCAGCATCGATCGTAACTGGTGAAAAAAATCGAAAAACTTTGGCACCCATTTTAACCCTTAAGAACATAGAAATGAGAAAAAATCTGAAATAGGTGTCAAGTCATTTTAAAAAAAAAGTACAAAAAATCAAGATTTAAGAACAAAAGAACAAAAAAAATGTTTTTCCCATACACACTTTCAGCCCTATTTTGACCCACTTAAGGGTTAAATAAAAAAAAATCGCTTCTTAAATGAACCCTCCACCATATAACGCAACTGTTGTCCAAATTTCATACTTATAGGTTCAGCCGTTTGGGCTGTAGCGTGATGAGTCAGTCAACCTAAGCCTTTTATATATATAGATTATTATTTGTTGTCGTATCCTCCATTATTACACATACATTCTGTAAAAATTGGTATTTGTATTTTTTTTTGTGTGAAAAATGTTTTAATACTTTCCAAAAATACCTTCACCAAAACATCTATTTCATAAAAAAAAGATATTAATTTAGTGTGTACTTATTATCTTGAATACCCAGCTTTCCATTAGTGTCACTAAATGAAAAAAATGGCTTCATCGATTTAAAGGAACAGCTGAAAATTACAAAAAAATAAATAGCGAAATCGAACTGATACGAAGTTTACAGAGAATAGAAGTTTACAACTAGTAAATAATAAAAACAATAAAACTTACCGTTGTATTAATCATTCATAACATTTTTACGCACTTTACGCTTAAAATTTCCACTCCTTTTTTTGTATCACCCTGTGTCGGTTCATTTTTCAAGACGCGTAATGCTTACAATGCATACCTATTCTTTGAAGTCGCGGAGACAACTGTCGGGTTTTGAGGATGCCTCTCAAGCTTTAAAATATTCCTGTAGGACTTGAATCATGCCTTCAGCTCAAAACAACAGCTTATTGGTTTTGTTTTTCACCACACAGTCCTAATTTGTTTGCCTAGACAACTCTGATCTAACCTCAAAGTTGTAGGTAGGTTTTAGAAACTACTTATAAGCAATTTCAACTTTTCAAAACCTTATGGTAATATCAAGGTTAAAAATTTAACCTTTAGATCACACATAAGTTAAATGACCGCCTTTCCAGAACCTTATCAGTAGCTTACGACAACTATAAGATCCTGAGGCTGTAAGCTCTTGAAACACAAGTCATAATAACGTTAACGTTAACTCTTGTCAGCAACTTCAAGGTTTTAACAATAAACTATTAGTTTTAGGACTTAGTAATCATTCTCAAATACTAAATTTAACCAACTAGCAAATCATTAACCTTTGTACAACCCTTCTAAAACCTAGAGGCAATTTTTACAACCTAGGCCCAAATGAAATGTTACTTGGGTTGGCACGACTTTGTCTAGATTTCATTACTTTTTTAGAGATAAACAAGCAGATCCATCGAGACCTGGCTAGTTTTTACAGAATGTTTTTGGTGGGATTTCACTTATTTTTGTAGGAACGAGGGCATATTGATTAATTTTATTAGATTTTCTTATTTGACACAGTTTTTAAATTTGTGTAACGTTGGAGTAGAATAAAGTTAATCATCCGACCATTTCTTGTTGAACGAGCGAGTGAAGCGAGCGAAGTCCTCCGAGTCTGCTGGAACAATCCGGCGTTTGTTTGTATGTATGTTTGTATGTATGAATGTTTGTTCGACGATAACTTGAGTAAATTTGGTCGGATCGTTATGAAATTTGATAAGCGGGTAAACTAAATTAAAATAATTTTTAAATTCGAACATGAGCCAAATCGGTCGATGGGTTGCCGAGATATGGGGTTGTATAGTTTAAATGCAAAGCGCGCGCGCGCCTGCGCGAATGGCGTAATCAAAGTTATACATCTGTAACTGAGGTCGCGAGTTCATAGTTCGGAGCGAACCACTAGTGGGACGCTATAGGCTAGATTAAATCAAGATGTGTCCCACTACGCTGGATTTTTGCAATGACTGTCGATTTTTTTATGTACCAATAGTAGAAGGGGCATTACCATAATATCTCTAATAAAGCTGATACCAGCTGAGGGTTCTTCATCAGATACTCCAGACCTTAGATTTTTGACATCAAATGAAGCGGCCCACCAAGTTGAATATTTTTTGTAAGGGCGGTATATGTCGATCTATGTATAATAGTTTGGTTGGGCTCTTGTGTTTTCTAATCAGGGTCACCAGGTACTCCAGATCTTCGATTATCCTAGTTTTTATAGTTTTCCCTTTATGTGGCCATTAAACCCTAACTCTGTACCAAATTTCAGCTCTCTGAGTTTATGGGAAGTAATAGTTCTATGAGGGCTCTTGTGTTTTCTAATCAGTGTCACCAGGTACTCCAGATCTTCGATTATCCTAGTTTTTATAAGTTTCCCTTTATGTGCCCATTAAACCCTAACTCTGTACCAAATTTCAGCTCTCTGAGTTTATGGGAAGTACTAGTTCTATTAGGGCTCTTGTGTTTTCTAATCAGGGTCACCAGGTACTTCAGATCTTCGATTATCCTAGTTTTTATAGTTTCCCCTTTATGTGCCCATTAAACCCTAACTCTGTACCAAATTTCAGCTCTCTGAGTTTATGGGAAGTACTAGTTCTATTAGGGCTCTTGTGTTTTCTAATCAGGGTCACCAGGTACTCCAGATCTTCGATTATCCTAGTTTTTATAGTTTTCCCTTTATGTGGCCATTCAACCCTAACTCTGTACCAAATTTCAGCTCTCTGAGTTTATGGGAAGTACTAGTTCTATTATGATGATCATGAGTGAGTGAGTGAGTGAGTGAGTGAGTGAGTGAGTGAGTGAGTGTGTGTCATAAATGCGAAACTTTGCTTTCGCTTAACTTCGGAACTAAATGACCTACAGACTTGAAATTTTGGATTTTAAGTATGTGATTATAGCTTACTAGATGACGAAAATTTCTGCGTTCTGGTCTTATCCAGAGGTTCTCAAATAGGGGCCTGAAAATGCGGCGAAATGGTTCCAGTAAAGGATGGTACGGCAGTGTTTGCTTCGCGCTCGACCTGGCGGGGGCACTGCCGTGCCCCCAGATTTGTAAGAGTCTCACTGTAAATATAAAATCTAATAATCTTACCGAGTTTTCAATTTAAAGTTTTCTTTGCTAACGTGGTAATATCGTGGCTGGCCAAAAAACTAATTCAATTTGTGAAGAAACGAATAAATATTAATCGTTACTTTCCATAACAAGTAATAGGCTATTGGCCTAGTTCATGGATATTTCATTTCATTTCATTTATTCAGTCACAATATAAAACAATTGTATTTGAAATTATGTAATCTAAAACTAGCACTTAAAATAATTAAAATTAAACCTACCTACTTATAATCCCACAGAATTTAAAAACTAATAAAGTACTTTAAGTGTGTGTGTATGAGAGTGTGTTGTATGTGTATAATGAGTGGCGTGTGTGTGACTAGTGAACCTACCTATTTAATACGGGGTTTAAATTCTTGCACCGAATAAAAGTTTTTCTCGAGAAGGTACGCTTTTAATTTGCTTTTAAAGTTATTTTCGTAAGCTATAGCTTTCAAATTTTTGGGCAAAATATTGAACAGTTTGACGCCCTGATACCGTGTTGAATGTTCTACTACTTTTAGCTTGGGGGCTACTGTACTAACCAGATCCATCCTTCTAGCGCTTTCGCGAATCATCCTATCCTCTGGAGTTTCGATTTTGTGTAACTTTTTCACGAGCGCACAAATTGTTACTAAGATGTAAAGACTTGGCACGGTCAGAATATTTAATTTGCGGAAGTGATCACTGCATGAGTCCCATTGTGATAGTTTCAGCATAGCCCGTAATGCCCGCTTTTGCAAAACAAAGGCACCGTTCACAATTTGATCGTAACTGTTTCCCCAAAACTGTATACTATATCTCAGTCTGGATTCCACAAGGCCATAATATACTAGTTTAAGGCTTTCTATGTGCAATTCATCTCTAAGCCGTCTAATTGCGTAACAAGCTGAGCTTATTGAGTTCTCTAGGACACTCAATTCTTCCTTCCAGTTTAGAAGTGCATCAATGTTAACTCCTAGAAACTTAACTTTGTCAACAATTTCTATTTTATTGCCATCCAAATGGATATCAATCGTATCTGGGTTATTAGCGGTGGTTTTAAAGAGCATAGCTTGGGTCTTGTTCTTATTTAGTTTTAAGTTGTTCGCTGTGAACCAGATTGAAAATTGATTTAAGACTTTATTTACAATATCATTTAGAGTGTCAATGGATTGAGCTGATACGATAGCGTTAGTATCATCCGAAAGACAACCACACCCAAGTCAGAAACTGATTTTAACATATAATTTATTAAGTCATTTGTAAAAAGTACGAAAAATATTGGTCCCAGGATCGATCCTTGTGGCACTCCTCTAGATATATCAATCAATTTTGATTTATAAGCTTTCTGTACCCCGTTCTCAATTGATTTAATCTCGACAAACTGTTTCCTATTTTTGAAATAAGATTGTATTAATTGGAGGCTATTTATTATTCCTAATTCCGTAGTGTTCCAGTTTAGCTAGAATATGGTTTGGATAGCGCCAAACCATATTCTAATAGATTAGGTACTCAAAAAAGCCTACGTACCTACTATTAGGAAGAGGTAAGTTACGCCACCTATTGGTTGTATAAGGAACTTTAGGCAGTTGCGCGGGCGGAAATTGGAGAGCAAAGGCGGGCGGGCGGCGGACGGCGGCGTCTACGAGAAATATCTTCGTGCCGTAAGGATTAGTTTTCCGTGAATTATACAGATGCCGCTTTTCTTCTTTATTCCTTTTTCAAGTTCAGTTTTAGGACCAAGGGTGAAAACCTATGGTGTAAAATACGAAATGCAATATTTACCAAGTTCTTTTTATTTGTCCTCCTTAAAATGGCTTTTAATTTGTAAGCTAAACCGGTTTGCATAAAATGTTCGCTGCATAAAATACAAAATGTGCAATGCTAAGACACACTTGAAAAAAATTGCTCCTATAGTTTTGGGTGATGCCTCTTACACCATTGTAAAACCTTTAATGTTAATTATCTCAGTCTCAAGTGATTTCTCAGCCCAGCAATAAATAACTTCGCAGTCAACCTGTAATAATATTGTAGCGCAAGTTGTAACCTTGTAATGTGGCTAACCGATCCCTGTAACCACAAGGCGGTGTTGGACTGATAATGATATTGTTCTCGTTATTTATTGTTGTTAAGCTTTAAAGAGAACGTCAATGAAGAGGTCAAATACTGCCTCGCGATAACTAACATAAAATCAAGTTGAATGAGAAAATATTAAGTTAAAAACCGGTCAGTCTGCGAATCGAACTCTTGCACCAACGGTTTTTGTATGAACACAAAAGAAAGTAATTCAGATTTAAAGACAACGTATCTAAGAGAGGCAAAGGCAGTTATCATCTCCACCCCGAAACACATCCAGAATCCAAAATAGAAAAGAGGGGGTTGGTTTGAGGAGTTTTCGCAAGAAGACGTCTTGGAAAACTAAAGCCAATACAAGGTGTTACAAAAGTACCTTACTCTTTTTACAGGGTAATAGCACCCGGTGATAGAGATCACAACCTAAATATATTTTTTGCTCTATGACGTTCCGTTGATTTTAAATTAATAAAATGTGAACGCTGTGGCGGGAGAAAAGTATTTTTGAAACATTGTTTTCATTGACTTTCACAATGTTCAAAGCTATGTAAATGCACCTACACACACAAACATATTTTAAAATTTGAGCTTATACCAAAAACAAAAAAGTTATGATTTTTTTTCAATTTTGAGGTTATAAAATAAAAATTGTTTTTTTTCAACTTTTTTTTACAGATTTGACATCCCGTTGACAACTAGGTTACACCCTGTAAAAAGAGTTAGGATGTTTTGTAATACGTTGTATAATTATATCGAAAGAAAAAAAAATCTTTTTAGTTGTTGCCATAGACAGAACTAAAAAGAAGATCGTTGATGAGGCCAAGTAAGACCACAGGAAGCATGGAAGCATTCATAATGTTTTTTGCCACTTGCCATCCATATTATTGGTAATCGGTTGAGAATAACAAGTCAAACTAGGCTGTGAGCGCCAAGATACAACTGTTTATTTACACCATACGAAATGTTCGAACGCTCATCAAAGCCTAACCAACCATGGTTTACAAACGGGGGCGGTTTACTGAGCAATAACATCGTAAAACCGACGGTGACGTGACACAGCGATCGTGTTCAGGGGAGATTTATTGCTAGCTTCAGGGTTCCCTAGTTAAGGTTCGACGATAGCAAAGTGGAAAAAATTTAAAAAAAAATTTGGGCATTCCCACTGCTTTGTCGACCAGAAGACATAATCGGCTGAATTATTGTTTTTCTGGTGTTTACAATAATGAAAAGAATACTATTGATAGCAGCGTGGCTAGAAATTCAAAATTTTACAGTTTTTATTTTTTTATTTTTGAAGCTAAATTAAGCCATTTTTGTTCAACAATTTTTCGTTCGCGGCAATAACATAGTATTCTATTCATTATTGTAGACAACAAAACAACAATAATTCAGCCGATTATGTGTTCTGGTCATCGACAAGTTTTTTGGGCAGTGGCACTGCTTCGTAGACCAGAACACATAATCGGCTGAATTATTGTCGTTTTGTTGATTACAATAATGAAAAGAATACTATGTTATTGCCGCGAACGAAAAATCGCTGAACAAAAATAGCTCAGTTTAGCTACAAAATGTAAAAAACTGTGAAAATTTTGAATTTCCCGCCACGTTTCTATCGTCCCACCTTAATATTAAAGAACCCTGAACGAGGAACAGCTTCAGGTTTGACCGATACTTTTTCTGTCCAAGCCATGTGTGTTTGAAACACGAAGCGTGTCTTCCGAAATGGATAGAGAGGAATTATATGTCATGTTTTGAGCTTTAAATGTGTTTAGACTATTTCGAGGTTGATATTGTGGACAGTGTGGTAGGTAGGTATTAGTAAGGTGGTTTGAACTTGGTAAAGTGGATTCAGATTGTATGAACACCAGCTGTTCCCTAAGGTCTAGTTTCCCGTCAAAAGATGAACTAGTTAAACCTTGGCGGTTACTGATGATGTAGGTTTGATTAAAATATTAAGTAGATACCTGACAAGAAATAAATACCAAAAACAGGTACAATCTGAAGAAAACAGAAAGTGTTCGTGCAAACGAAATAGTTCGTTAACATCATGGTAAAACCTTGTACCTACACCAGAAATTAATTTATACAAGAATTTTCTTAGCCTGAACGTACAGATGACGGTCTTATCACTTAAATCACCAGACAACCTTTCGATGGACTGGAAAAGTAAATATAGAGAAAGTAGTAAATGTAGATAGATAGCTAGATAGAGAACTCTTTATTGCACAACAGAAAGAATATTACAGATCACTTTTACAACAAAATTTTGTACAAATGGCGGCCTTATAGCTAAAAGTTATCTCTTCCAGACAATCTAGATGTACTTAGATAACAATAATTAGATTACATGAAGACTAAAGACAAGATATAAATACATAATACTTAGAAATCAGTGCATACAAAGGAGGAATAAGTAAATTAAAGTACAAAAAAAAAAACTCAAACCAAGTCATTTGGTTATCGAGCCATTGTCATTTTACGAATTAGTCTGAAACTTTAGATTTTTTTTTTCATGAAAGACAATTTTTACTGTAGCAAAGTTACATGGAAGTACTGGATGTTATAATTTATAATAGATACTTGTTGCAGACAAGGCCAATTCGCTCCACTACCCACTGATAAACATGTTTAGTCAGAAGTTGAGTTAACGCTATTGTAATGCGATACTCAGTGCTGACAGGTTAGTATTATGTTACAAATAAATACTGATATACAGACTATTCTACATGGATATTTGCACATAAGACTTTGGACAAAAAGTCTTGTGAGCTTTGTTGCTTTTAGTAGCTTACGTTATAATCCATAACATCCATAACATGATTGGGCCTTCATCGTGTGGGCCAAGATTTTTGTCTGTAGCATTTTAGAAGAATGCAAAAGAAATGCAAAAGTACTTGTTTCTAAAATTATTGTACTAAAGAAAACATTGTTAATTCGACGATGCCAAAAACATTGCTCTCCTTTCTATGTCAAAACGTCAACGGCAACGTCCAAAATTAACCCTTTACACCTTTACACACTTTAGGGCTCCGTATGCGAAAGGTGCCAAACGGGGCCCTATTACTCTGCCTAAACTGTCTGTCCTAACTTTAAAGGGCTGTATCTTTGGAACCGTAATAGGTAGCCAGTTGAAATTTTTCGCAGATTATGTAGGTATTGTTGTGGCGGATTACTGAACAAATAACAAAAAAAAAAAAAAAAAAAAAAGAGGGTCTCTATACAACAAACGTATTTTTATACTTTTTGCCCTATCGCAAATACCGTTATACATACAAACATCAAACTTGGTATAATAATAGGAATTATTTTAAAGTATAACAATATTAATTAAAACACGATCAAGCGTCGTACTCACGCACCGAGGGTCCGTATAAATAACCAGATTTTTTAAATTGTATTGTGGCGGTACGGAACCACGCGAGTCTGACTCGCATTTGGGCGGTTTTCTACCTAAATATTAAACTAATTATTTCTCAGTGCATTAACCCTATAAAAGGCTACCGGCATCCGGAGCATTTAATCTCCCTGGCAAAAAGCCACATGTCCCCGCCATATTTCCTTGCGCTTCTTAAAATTTATCACATCTCAGTCTCATTTTGCGGCTGAAACTAAGTTTATTCAGAATTTCCAGGACACGTAGAAAGCTAGGTATATACCAATTTCAAAATTATTATATACAACCTTGCGTATTTAGATTCACTAAAAATCTCTACATTTTGGTCACATACCTCCTAACTGCTCCACATACCTCCAAACTGATGGATATGGTTTCTATCCTCTTTTACAATAACAGTGCAACGCGTAGGAAGCTAGTTACCCATACGCAATTTTTTTAATCGAGTCCACGGAATGACAGTTGCTATAATAGTATGCTACTGTCAGATAAAGCCTTTGTAGCAACTGTCATTCCGTGGACTCTGTTTAAAAATATGAGTTTAAGTAGTAGCTATAAAACCAAATTCAAAATTATAATTGAAAAACTTTTGCGTATTAGATTCACTAAAAATCTCTACATTTTAGTCACAGAAATACCTCCAAACTCATGGAAAACAGTATCTATCTTCTTCTTCTTAGGGTGCCTCTCCGACTCAGCGAAGGTTGGCGGTCAGCTCTGCATAATATCTCTCATTGTCTCTCGCGAGGCGAAATACCTGGGCAGCACTCGCGATTCCAGTCCACTCCCGTGGGTTCCTTAATCAGGATTTTCTCCTTCGGCCGACGCGTCTTTCCTCTTTTGCAATGACAGTGCAATGGAACTGCACTCATAATACCTTTCGTAGATGATTGTCCTAAATGAATTAAGGCGTAAAAGCATTAATCACCACTAGCCCACTGACATTTAGTTATCTGTTTGCAAAACTCTGATAAGATTTTGCCAGATAAAGCCTGCGTTTCGTAATACAACTTTAAAATCCGTGCCAAGGCATTCAAAGTGCATATTGCATACTGCATAAATATGCATTCACTTTCACACTCGAAACAAAAACGGACGAAAATACACATTTTTACAAATAAGGCGAAATGCAAACAGAAATAAACTGTACTTCACCTTGTGCAAATGTTTGTTTCGCATCAATATTGCATCAGGTGTTTGTAGTTGTAGTTATTTACTCGTATGGAAACCTTGAAAACCGCCGACGATATCCTAGAATCGGTTTGAGATAGATTGTTACTTCAAATCATTTAATTTTAGCAATGGTCTCGTAACGTTTATGACTTACTCGTATCTTGAGGTGCAAATAAGTACCTAGGTACACTGCCGATTTCTGAATTGAGAATTTCATTAACCAAATGCTTAAGAATCGTTCTGTCACATTGTCTTGTGTGACATCTGCAGAGACAGGACGATAGTTAAGCATTTGGTTAGTGAAATTCTCAATTCAGAAACCGGGCCACAGAGGGAGCAGCCTGCTCAATCACACACAATCACTGTCGTCAAGCGATCAAACTCAAATTACCTATCTCCCATATCTTCACCGTCATTCCGTAAATTTTATTCTTACTTTCTCTGAGTAGGCTTAAGTATTTTTACATGTAGTGCCGGGGTATTTTTATTCAACCGTATTATCCGACTTGTTCACATTCTAATATTGGAACCATGATTGCGTGGGTGCGAGATGCATCACGGTATTAAAAAAAACTCGCGTCTCGACTACTGTACGACGGACTTAATATGGTTATTTCTCGATCGTTTTTAGGGTTCCGTACCCAAAAGTTGTCTTACGGTACTCTATTACTCTTTATTATATCTGTCCGTCCGACCTTGAAAGAAATGTGTCGCCACTCGCCATCCATAGGTACCTACAACATTTTTTTGGTTTCTAAAAACGATAAAACAAACATGGTATATTTTATAAATTATTATAAAAATGACCAAGTGCGAATCAGCCAAATTTATTCCAAATACATGGGAAAGAAGGGTGGTAGAGTCGTACGGAACCTCAGTGCGCTAGTCCGACTTGCACTTCTTTATTAAATGTGTTTCCTATACTTAAAACCTATTTGACCCTAAGTAGATAAAGATTTCTAAACGAGGATCGGATCAAATTATTCAGGCTTTTAATGTTGTTAAAACGGTTGTTAAGTTCATAAAATTAAATGTGAATCTATAAATGTGACTTCGACATAAAGCTTGTAGATGGTTGAAAAAAAAAAGTCCATGAAATGTTCTTGAATGAAAAATCACACTCTTCAATCACACTTCTGGAACTTTCATAACATCAAGTGCTTTCACTCAATAAAAAATCACTCAGGAGTTATATTTTCAACACTTGCACTAAACTATTACCATCAGTGAGATCTCGTGGAACGATGCCAAGTTTCTAAATCTGTTGACTAAGCTCCATGTGATAGATGAAACCAATGAAACTAATAGAAATTGGTAATTTCGCCCACAGATTTTAAGAACGACAGGAATTCCACAAAAATTGCCTCGTTTTGTTAAGCCTGGGGTTTTAGCCTGTAACGCAGTGGCGTGTCGATGGCGTCCCAGTAGAATAGAAAGACAAAACCGGGGTTTCCTCGCTTTTCTCATACAACCAGCGAACTAATCCTCTAGAGTTAGAATATTCCTTGCTGTACTACAAAAACATTAAAAGGACCGACGGTAATAATAAATCGTAATTGAAGCCGTCAACTGGGAGCCCATTTTGGCACCATTGCGTTACAGGCTAAGGCTCTACATGTATATTCATAAAGTAAGCGAATAATCTGACAGTGATAGCTACATTTTTACGTAGAATTTATACCAGCGTTTAAGTGGTATGTGGTTCTGGAGTACCTACTAATAAAAAAAAACATGCAAAACTTTTATGACAGCACTTTGAGATTTACAAGCATTAAAAGCTATAAAATTGGTCTCGTAAAATTTTGCAAGGTGAAATTCAGTTAGACCATGTTTTTAAAATCAAACAGTCTCGACCAGTCAACTTGCGGTCTATAATTTTTAGACCGATGCTGTTTAAAAACTGAATAGATAATTTAGTGTAACTTTTTCGAAAGTGTGATCCAGAAAAGATGAAGAAAAAAATCGATGAGAACAATATTATGGGTATTGGGGTAGAAACTGGCGGCAGGTAAGATGTGAAATTTTAAATAATAACGATTTACGTAGCTATGTAGACGATAGGTTGCTCATCTGCTACCAATATCTTATACAGATTGATGACAACAAACGGTCGAGGAAAGTATATACACTCCTCTCCCGGTTTATGTCTAGGAATAGACTAGTGGTTCGCCCCGAACTTTGAAATCGCGACCCTATATCTCAGCAACCCCTCGCCCACCTACCAAATTTCATGACGATCCGACTACATTTACTCAAGTTATCGTCGAAGTAACATTCATACATACATACATACATACAAACGCCGGATTGTTCCAGTAGACTCGGAGAACTTCGCTCGCTTCGCTCGCTCGTTCAATTAATTAATGTTGCAGTGCTTACGAAAGTTTAAGTTTTTAAATAATGTTGCCCCATTGATCGTTATTGAATCGCACATAGATTAGACTAAAAATGAAAACAATATCATACCAAGTTTGCCGTGTACTTAAATAAAATTAAAAAGACCACCAAGGAACTCAGAAGCCCACATTTTGTATTCGTCGATAAACTTTAGGTGAACTTTTAATTATGATAGCTGACTTGTAAATAAAGCTATCTATATGTCTCGATCTCTATCAGTAATAATTTATTCCAATCGCAAGCTTTGTGGTCGCAATCCTGACATTATGTGTTAAATCTTGCTTTTGTCCGCAGTAAACAGAAGTCTCATCTTTATTTTGTACTAATTTTTTTTTTAGTTAGCCTGGATTGTGTCCCACTGCTGGGCAAAGGCCTCCTTTCCTGTCTTCCATGCACCTCTATCTGTATTGTGCCTCTATCCTGTGCCACCTCTGGCCATCTGGGCAAGAACTTGTTTAGGTCATCCCGCCATCGTCGCCTAGGCCTGCCTGTTGTACTAAATTATTTGAGGTAAATTATATTTTATCAGGGGAGGAAAAGGGATCTTTAATAAGCAATCGGTAGGCATATCAATTTAAACATTGCTATGCTTGCTAATGGCTTATTGGAAGTCCAATTCCTAGCCACACCTCGCGGTCCCTCCTGGTAACTGTAGTGAGCATCATAATTCATAAGTCATAACTCACTACAGGCCAACGTGGCAGGAAGACTCACCAAGACGCACTGGCCAGCGTGGTGTTTTACCTTTCCCCAGGAGTTCCTTCCATGATAGACGACCTAGGACCTAGGAGGATGGCGTAAAGGGGAAAAGGCCTATACCCAGCAGTAGGTAAGTACGGGCTGAAAAAAAATATCGAAAATTAAAATGCAATCAAAATTCGTGATAACAGAAAACTTCTCTTTTGTTTGATTGACGCACTTACGCTGCACACTATAAGAGCTACCTAGACAAGGGTATCGCAGCGTGTCCATGACCGTTGCACTGGTGGGTATTACAAACATACAGGGTATTTTTTACATAGCTTTATTCCCGAAACATATCAACTTCTAAATGTGATTTCCAACAGTTACAGGAATAAAGCGATTCAAAATTGCGTCGTAAAATTGCCTGGATTCCAGAGGAGTAGGCAGTGGCGATAGTTTGCCGCGCGACACGATCCTGACGGGTCTGAGTACTTTTCACTAAGCCCTTCGCCAATACGACCCTAATATTTTAAGCCCGTAGATGTAGCTTCTTCAGAGCTGTTCTTTTGCATGATTCTACTTTGCGATCGGAGTTTAGTTATGCTAATGTAGCAATTTCTATTGATTTTTGGGAGGTCCAGCGATCGATTAAAATCGCGCTTCGGCTCGTGATTTTATGCAAAAATGTCTTGAAGGAATTTATGTCTTAATTTCGTGTCAACCGTGATAATTTATGCAGATTGTAGGTATTTTCGTGAGATGTATATTATTTTGAAGAAAAAAATAGTACGTAGGTATCTCTACTTTCTCGAGCAGTCAAGTCATTGCTTTCTTTCTTAGACCTTGAAATTGTGATTCGGGGCAACTTTTGTTCTGAAATTTCTGGGAAAGAGAGAGAGAAAGGGAGAGAGAGAGAGAGAGAGAGAGAAAGAACACCAAACCACCAAAGTACCAACCAAACCAAACCGATCCACCAAACTAGTAAGAGGGCATTGTGTTTTTTGGAGTTCTTATACCCATAGGATCCCAAAAAACTCAATGTTTAGATACCTAGCATACAACCATAACATTATAAAAATGCAGGTATTAATAACCTTGGAAGATCCGTATTGCAAGCGCTGATTCGCGTTGCAAAAACGACATACCAACGAGTCGAAAGTTCATTGCAATTGTGTCATTCATTTAACACTCGATCGAGAATCGACGCACAATAAAGTTCACTCGATTATTTATCATCGAGACTTTAATTCTTAGGTACATGCCGCACATGAAATAACTGAAAAGGTAATTTTGTATGACAGAAGGACAGTGAAAACTAATGGAATTCTATTCAGTGGGTCCACTTGTTTCCGTCTTAAAAATAGGGGAATTGAGGTATTAAATAGAGAATTTGGAAACAAAAATTGCATTAATTGTTTGGAAAAACTCAATCAATTAATTCAATCAGTGGCACTAGTTTTATGTATGAAATAAACTGACGTCCGATTTCTGCAAAATGTAACATGTTAATCTCATGTCAAAGTAATTTCAGTCAATCACGTGCTGCTATTTTGAATTTATATTCGAGGAATCACCTGTTTCATTTTAACGATCTTGCAAAAATCGGACGTGGTAGTTGTACAGTCAACAGCATGTAAACCTTTTACATTTTCGTTGCAAAGTCGCCCGTAACGTAATTGAATAGAGTGCACTCGTGTAAGGGTCGATGTGCTGTCGACTGTACTATCAGAGGGTCGCTTAACTCACAAAATACCAGAAACTTTTACTATGGGGTACTATGGGATAACTATACTCGAAACTGGTCAAACACAACTACTTGACTTTACGTATTTTAAATTTAAGTATCAGTCCATCTGTTGTATTTATTTTGTATTAAAAAATGACAGGCGCCCTTGACGATGACTGGTGCATTTTTTATTCGATTTAATATAATCGAGTGAATAATCGAGCATGACTTTCCAATCGAAACAATTTGAAATTAAGGGCGTAGCCACAATGTTGCTTGTAATTAGCTTTCGTTTTTTTGTGTGTATAAAGGTTGGGTCATTTATACATACCTACAACTACATTCTAATACGAAACCCATGACGCCGTAGATTCAGGGTGTCCACAGTCTTGATTGAACTTTTACATAACTCGATATGACTAATGTACCCTAGATTGAACTTTTACATACCTAGATAGGACTAAATGTACCCTATATTAAACTTTTACATAACTCGACAGGACTAAATGTACCCTATATTGAACTTTTACATAGCTCGATAGGACTAATGTACCCTAGACTGAACTTTTTCATAACTTGATAGGACTAATGTGCCGTAGAATGAACTTTTACAAAACTCGATAGGACTAAATATACCTTAGATTGTACTTTTACATAACTCGATAGGTAAAGTGAAGATACCACTCGGATGCTCCAGAGCCTGCCTTTTTAATGATGATGGAGTGGACTTGAGTGGACCTATAGTATTCTTCTGCTGACTGATTTAATACAATTTCAATCCGTGCAGAACCAGATAAACCGTGGGTTCTTAAGATCAGCGGAGTCTAAATAAGCAGCCTAGAAACTCGCAGCCTTGTACACACAACAGCACGACAGACTGTAGACTTTTGTTGTAAAGTCGACCCTTACGTAACCGAGTAGAGTGTTAGCGTGTAAGCGTCGACGTGCTGTCGTGTGTACGACAAATAAGTTGATTGGTCACCAGCTCTCCAGCTATAGAGTCTCATGCTTGTATTCTTCCCACTTTTTCCCGTTCTATTTCTTACCTATTTCTTACCTTACCCATGAACTCGTCACCTAACCAGCTTTTATTAAATTTCACATTCGTATCATTCTAAGAAACCCATCTCATTTGCTTTCACTAACTACAGAGTTAACACAACCAAAGCACCTGGTCTGTCTTTTGAACCAATTTATTTCAAACTTCAGGTCACCAGATAATCACAGTTCGGATGTTTTGAGGATATGTTGTAATTCCCCGAATGGGTATTCTGTCAACTGAGAAGTCCCTAATGATGATAGCCCTAGAGACTATTTTCGGTTCGAATTATGCAATGTTTGGCCGAATTCAACTTGGAAAAAGAGCACGGGTAGAGTAAACGGCATAATTAGAACTGTAGAGTACTAAGTATAACCAATACTAATAAAGACAGCTGCATAGGTAGAGTACAGTTAGAGTAAGAAATAAAACAGTTGACTCTACTATTTACTCTACCCGTGTACATACCACAGGTTTCAAAAGTCCATGATTGTATTGCCTGCGACTTTGTCCACGTAGACTACAGAATTATATTTGAAATTAAAATGTGTTTTGTTATTGCTTACTTTTGTCTTGTTACCTAAACCACCTTTCATAAAGTAATTTAAATAGTTGGTTCTTAATTATGGTACCTATTACAAGTTGAAGTCCCACCTCTCTAAACATAATAAACCTCTCCAAACAGTGCGTGATGTTAGTATGAAAATAAACAAGGAAAGTTGATTTCCTATTGAGCAACTATTTATAAAACTAATACAAAGAAAACGGACAAAAACAGTCTCCCTCGCCCGGTAGCGCGAACAGTATTCCTCGACGCGATAGGAAACTCTATTTCATCTTCAATAAAAACTGTTTTCGTGTAAACCTAAAATTCAGTTTTTCGCAAAAGCGCAGAGCCTATAAGTTGCAGGTTTCAAAACAAATTGAATCTTAATCTTATCTGCAGACGATAGAGAATAGATTCAAAAGGAACGCAGTGAGTAAAAAAAATGGCGAAAAGTAGCATACCGTTGGATGATAAAAAAATTAACTACAGAGGAGATACTCTTTACTTAATGCAAAAAAAAAGGCAACACATACAAAAATGCTGCGCTGTTGCCATATTACCAATCGTGTGATCATAATATTCGGTGATAAATAAAATAATTTGTGACAAAATAATTACAATAAATAACCTCCGAGAGATGACACGCACGCAAGGAAGAAGAAAAGTCATAGTAGATCTTCTATGATTATAATAACATTTTTGTTGTTTGGATGTATAGAGTCAAATGAACCATCTTGACCCCTAATCTCGGAACTATAAAGTGTTTTGTACCTACTTATGGGTGCTTATTTAGCGAATACAGTAAGCCTAATTTTTCGGTTCGATTTTAACCTCTATCACCTCTATGTCAAGCGGTGTGTGAATTTTATTTAAATACACCGATTTGTGATCGTTCGGAACTTTATCCAAGTCAATGAGTCATCCATCATGCGTCAAGTTTTCATTTAACTTTTTTAGGGTTCCGTACCCGAAGGGTGCCAAACGGGGCGCGTATTTCCGAACCCGTGTTGAATTCGTCCCATCGTCACAAACGGGACAATATTGCTCTGCCAACGCTGACTTTAAATCTGCTCTACCTCGTTAAAACCGTAATAGGTATAGCTATCTGGCAAAAAAAATAAACATGTCTCGTCAGCGACATCTAGTTACAAATTTGGAACTACAACAGCTTACGAGCTGAATGAAAATCCCCCATTTACAGAATATGTGTTATTATTCATAGGGGTCACGACAACAAATAATAATGATTTTTTTTTTTTAGTTTTTGGTTTTTTACTTGTTGACTCTACACTGACGTCACACTAAACTCTATTTAAGATTCTATTTAAGACTTAAGATTCAAACTGTAAAAATAGTATTATTTATACCCGAAACAAAACAGACTCATTACAAATTCATATAATATTCAAATCAGGATGATGGATAGTAAATCCATTAGTGCCATCGTAAAAATCCTAACTTTTTTTTTCACCGAAAATACTGGTTTTGATAATTTCTCTATTAAGCTGAGGGTAAAAAGGATCAAAAGTCGGTAACACAAAGGCGGCCACGGATCAAACTGGTTTCGATCGATTCAATCAAACATAGTCGAATGATAAATTGAAAAGTAGGTACCTATCAGAGCCGGGCTTCTAGAGCTATCATCTGTGTTTGTGACTTTCCTCTATTTTGTAAAAATGCTGAAAAATGTAAACTTACACTAAAGGAGAGGCCATTAAAAAAATGTAAGTTGAAGTTTGGATATTAACCAAAAATTACTTATCAACACAATTTGAAATAATCTCTAGGTAGAACAATATTACCATAGTTAATTGGTCCTATAGACCCCTCTAAATCGGCTGTTTCCTCGATAACTTAACTTTTTTTATGTTATGGCACTGCACGGCTAAGGCCCAGTTTCTGAATTGAGAAATTCGCTATTAAGCAAATGGGTAAGTATCGTCCTGTCTCTGCAGATTTCTCACAAAAGAGCGTCACGGAACGATGATTAAGTATTTGCTTAGCAAAATTCTCAATTAAGAAACCGGGCCTAACCCAACTTACGTAGATAGACTAGTGCCAAAACACACTGAGCGATATGTTACGTCGCGTTGCGCGTATCGTGCTAGTATAACGTCGCGTCGTTGCACCGAGCGTAATCATCATAATTATATTTAAGAGTTATCCTCGTGTCTGTGCAACATTCTACATGCACTTCGATCACAGGTCAGTTCCTTTGCAGCCTGGAACGTCACAACCTCCACCTTCTCTTTAATTTGGTCAAAGTAGCTTCTCCGTGGCCTTCCTCTACCTATCTTTCTTCTATCTTTCTTTCTATTACCGAGCATAATAGGGCCTATAAAACTATGTAGCCTATAAAATAAGCAGCATTAGAAACACAATTGAGGGGGTGAATATCAAAATGTATGACACACTAAACGCTATCGCGTGGTATATGTATAGAAGCCTCGCATGCATTTTGCATAGATATTTTCAGCGATAACAGCCACACTAAGGCGTATTAAGATTCGCTCAGTGTGTGGTGACCCTAATACACAAATCAATCTCCATCTCCACCATTCGAAGAGCTAAAGGCCAGACATTTAAGCTTTAATGTTGAAAAGTGTTTTAAGTGGAACCGGTGTATCAGGTTACCACTTTTTGATAAATCTGTTCGTTTCCTGATTAATACGTTTTTGCTCAAATTGGCGTACGCCTTACCACCATTATAATTTGGGCTAGTCTTTTAAGAGTGTGCGAAAAAACGTTATAGCCTATTTTAGAGATCCTCACTAAATTAAGCTGAACCTTCAGAGGCGATTGGCAAAGTTAAGCAACAACGGCCACGGTCAGTCCATGGATGGGTGACCGCTAGTGGCAATAGCTATCAGAGCTAGTGAAGCTGGAGAAAAAAAAGTAGCTAGATACTTACTTAGTATTAGATAGTAATAAGTATTTGATTTATATACTTTTTTTACTTTTGATAATACCTATTTTGACGTTCCATGTAAATAATTTATTTATGGCATATTGAATAAAACTTTTTGACTTTGACTTTGAATAATATCTGAATGAGCGCTTCCGTGCTTCGGAAGGCACGTTAAACCGTTGGTCCCGGTTGTGGTTGATTAATAACAATCCTTAAGCCAAGCCAGAGGCCCTTTGGGCGGCCTAAAAACCAGGGGTGGCCACTACCTCATACGATTACCTGCACCTAGAGGTGCACAATAATAAATTGTAAGTACCTATTTGTTATTATTGGCATTAGCAAACAAATCTGCCTCTCTAAGCCTAAATTTTTCTGCCACTCATAACCTATCTAGTTTTAATGCTAAAAATATACACTATAAAACCTAATAAGTAATGTGTGTATGAAAATAGTGAATGACGTGTATAATTTATTTTGATTTTAGGCTTACTAGTAAATGACACGCACGCATAGAGTTTTTTTGCCTGCAAGGAACTAATGGTCTGTCCACAATGTTGTACGCAATTTCAAGTATGTATTGTACTAGGTACATCATTGTGTCATTTTGTAGATCAAAATAAATCTTACAGAACCACTTCATCTTGATTATACCTCTTCGATAAACACAGGTGTTTAGACGATAAATAATAATAATTGTATGTTTAGAACTAAACATCATCATTTTCAAGTATGTTAAGCAGGTTTCTAATGTAGGTAGTAGGTAGGTACTTGCTTTTAGTTCTTTTCTTCATCATCAATAAAGGTTGTCTGGAAAATATTGCTTTTAGAAATAAGGCGACCAGACTGTGCTGTATAAATATGATAAAGTTGTCACAGTAATTTTGATATTTTACCTTTTCAGAAGTCACATTCTAGCATCCTTACCTACTCGTATCTGTCATCGACTGCGTTTATTTTAAAGTTCAGCTTTATTTATTCGAATTAATAATATAATCTACGTACTCTACAATATGCACAAGGAAATATTACTTGTCCGATTTTTTTTTTGTTTGAATTACTTTTTTACGCTTGCGAACACAGAAACACATAGAAATAGTGCCATTTTTTTGTTCAAGTCGCAGTCTTTTATTAGACCTTATGTTTCAAATGGATTTAGAAAAGTTGGTTCATGTCAAGTGTTGATAATCTGGGGGCACGGCAGTGCCCCCGCCAGGTCGAGCGCGAAGCAAACACTGCCGTACCATCCTTTACTGGAACCATTTCGCCGCATTTTCAGGCCCCTATTTGAGAACCTCTGGATAAGACCAGAACGCATAAATTTTCGTCACCTAGTAAGCTATAATCACATACTTAAAATCCAAAATTTCAAGTCTGTAGGTCATTTAGTTCCAAAGTTAAGCGAAAGCAAAGTTTCGCATTTATGACACACACTCACTCACTCACTCACTCACTCACTCACTCACTCACTCATGATCATCATAATAGAACTAGTACTTCCCATAAACTCAGAGAGCTGAAATTTGGTACAGAGTTAGGGTTGAATGGCCACATAAAGGGAAAACTATAAAAACTAGGATAATCGAAGATCTGGAGTACCTGGTGACCCTGATTAGAAAACACAAGAGCCCTAATAGAACTAGTACTTCCCATAAACTCAGAGAGCTGAAATTTGGTACAGAGTTAGGGTTTAATGGGCACATAAAGGAGAAACTATAAAAACTAGGATAATCGAAGATCTGGAGTACCTGGTGACCCTGATTAGAAAACACAAGAGCCCTAATAGAACTAGTACTTCCCATAAACTCAGAGAGCTGAAATTTGGTACAGAGTTAGGGTTTAATAGGCACATAAAGGGACAACTATAAAAACTAGGATAATCGAAGATCTGGAGTACCTGGTGACCCTGATTATAAAACACAAGAGCCCTAATAGAACTAGTACTTCCCATAAACTCAGAGAGCTGAAATTTGGTACAGAGTTAGGGTTTAATGGGCACATAAAGGGAAACTTATAAAAACTAGGATAATCGAAGATCTGGAGTACCTGGTGACCCTGATTAGAAAACACAAGAGCCCTCATAGAACTAGTACTTCCCATAAACTCAGAGAGCTGAAATTTGGTACAGAGTTAGGGTTTAATGGCCACATAAAGGGAAAACTATAAAAACTAGGATAATCGAAGATCTGGAGTACCTGGTGACCCTGATTAGAAAACACAAGAGCCCTAATAGAACTAGTACTTCCCATAAACTCAGAGAGCTGAAATTTGGTACAGAGTTAGGGTTTAATAGGCACATAAAGGGACAACTATAAAAACTAGGATAATCGAAGATCTGGAGTACCTGGTGACCCTGATTATAAAACACAAGAGCCCTAATAGAACTAGTACTTCCCATAAACTCAGAGAGCTGAAATTTGGTACAGAGTTAGGGTTTAATGGGCACATAAAGGGAAACTTATAAAAACTAGGATAATCGAAGATCTGGAGTACCTGGTGACCCTGATTAGAAAACACAAGAGCCCTCATAGAACTAGTACTTCCCATAAACTCAGAGAGCTGAAATTTGGTACAGAGTTAGGGTTTAATGGCCACATAAAGGGAAAACTATAAAAACTAGGATAATCGAAGATCTGGAGTACCTGGTGACCCTGATTAGAAAACACAAGAGCCCAACCAAACTATTATAGATCGACATACAGGGTGTTAAAAGACCGCCAACAAAGCGGGAACCCACTGATTGCCTGCATCATAACGAACATTTTTGCCCAAGGAACCATGCCTGGGAAATCAACGGTTTCCGAGATAATGAGGTCTAAAGTTGGACACAATTTTTGATTTTTTTTGCATTAATAAAACCAGAATCGTATAATAAACATTTTTCCCAAAGAGACCTTATGTGAAAAAGTAACATTTCACAACAAAAAACGACATTTAAATTTCCCTGCACCGATGGAAATCAAACATCGCCCGCCGAACACCGCATAACATAAACATAGCTAGGTACGATCGCGCGCCAAACAGCTGTTGAGTTCAGCTTCGAAATCATGAAGCAAAGTCAAGCCGACCGCCCAGTGGCGGATACAGGATTTTAGTTTGGGGCGGGTTTAACCCACCTGACTTTTTGTAGGTAATTCGTAGGGCGTGCGCGTAAATTACCTTTTCATCTCCCATGCTCGGAAAGTACCCTGTTACTTTAAACATGGGATCGTAGAAGATCTTTTTTTAAACCGCTTTGTATTTTTGTGCGCTTCGAAGTTTGAACTCGACGCCCCAATAAAAAAAAATAAGGAACTCCTTCAACTTGTAGCATTGCCTAGCAACGGGTTGTTGATTTTATGACACTTCAAGAAGACACGATTTGTAAATAATCAACAACCCGTTGCTAGGCAATTCCACATACTCCTTTGTGAAGAAGCAAAAAAGAAGGAAACTCATTTCAGTAACCTCTATGGTAGGTACCTAACTAGCTATGTCTATTGTTTGTCACGCTTGGCTAACAAAATCATTTCCTCGCTTCTGTGAGATGAAAAGTTTTGTGTTTCGCACGAATGCAATATTATTTGCGTTTCGTGCTTCTGAATACCTCGCTACGCTCAGGTTTCTTTTTTTGAACCACTCGCTACGCTCGTGGCTCAATTTTAGAAACCTTCGCTAGCTCGGTATTCAATACAAGCACTCGCCGCAAACAATAATTTTGCATTCTTGCATAACAAATAACTATTTTTTAGCCTCTTATTTAAATTGTTATTAAAATAACTAGCCAGAAATAAATAGCATTTTAACCCTAAAACCATAAAATTGAAAGAGAATTGCAAGAAAGTGGCATGCAGTAGGAAGGTACAGTCGGCCACACGCTAGGATACCCCTTTTTTGTTCTGTCCGATTGGCGCCCTTATGCCACACGCAGTAAGAGCTACCATGGGGTATCTGTGTCTGTGATTGTGGCCGACCATACCTACCTAATACAACCGAGGGTAGAGATTTTGTAAATCTGTTTGATAGATCGATAACAATAGCAATCAGTCCCTAATTAAAAATCGCGAAGTAAAGGCAAAAGCACGACGACCTTTACACACAAACTTAGATCCACGACACCAATCAATCTCGCTACCGTGTTCTACTGAAATATTATCGCATCTCTACCTACCCCTTTGTGAAAACAAGTGCAAGTCGGGCGTCATACGATCATCATCGGCGACGGCCGGCCACCGGTGGCCCCTAGCTCCGGCCCTTACTACCCGCCCGCCGCACTCCCCGTTTCTCGCCCCGGCTGCGTCTGCGGCGGTCTGAGCCGCGCGGCTGCCAGTTGAACCTAGTCGGTCATGCGGAGCGCACGCTCGTCGGAAGCGCACGCTGCCGCTTCTAACCACGCGCGCCACCGACTTACTCAGTTCCTAAGTAACCATGTTATCGTTTATTGCTTGTTAAATTGACCCACCAACCCATGTTTCTGTGAATAAACTGTAGGTAGTGCTGGGTGAATTGTAAATAAAACTGTGATAGCAAAATTTTAAACCGTGGCGTACGGAGTTTGGTTTTGTGGGTTGGCTTTGTGCTGTCCGTGTGTATCAGTGTATGTGATATTCAGGGTAGAAGGCTAATATCCTCGCCCAGCTCGCCGTAGTCGGTGCGCCCACCGGCGCCGCTGGTGACTGGCGGCAAGGTCGGTCGCGCGTGAGTGCATGTCGACTCGCACGTCGGATCTGCTATTCTGCTGAACGATAACACCGGTGGCAAGAAGGTAAGTAGTCCAACTTGACCCACCAACCACACGCGAGAGCGGGAACGAAAGTGTAAGGTGGTGGTTTCGGTTGGCCATTGTCTATCCAATATCAATGCAGACACATCTAGTATTATTATCCCACGTGTATGTACCTACGGCAAGCAGGTTTTAACTACGTAGTACAGTCGGCCACTGTCTAGGATACCCCATGCTAGCTCTTACTGCGCGCGGCATGAGGGCGCCAATGGAACAAAAAGGGTATCCCAGCGTGTGGCTGACTGAGCCTTAGTGTACCACACACACGGTACGGTCACACACACCACAATATCTTCCAATCGAGCTTGCGTGAGCTGTACAATGTGAGAAGCAGCCCGCGAAGCGTTTTGTGTGTCGTAGAACTCGTAGACCGCCCCGGATTGCGCAGCCGTACATTGCGCGCTAGTCGAAAGTATTTTTTTTATACCTAAAAAAATAATTTCATTTCCCAGCGATATCATAAAGTTAAATTAACTTAACTTGGTGTCAGGAATGTATGCTTTACGGCTTTGTTGGCCGTCTTTTAACACCCTGTATACCGCCCTTACAAAAAATATTCAACTTGGTGGGCCGCTTCATTTGATGTCAAAAATCTAAGGTCTGAAGTATCTGATGAAGAACCCTCAGCTGGTATCAGCTTTATTAGAGATATTATGGTAATGCCCCTTCTACTATTGGTACATAAAAAAATCGACTGTCATTGCAAAAATCCAGCGTAGTGGGACACATCTTCATTTAATCTAGCCTATAGCGTCCCACTAGTGGTTCGCTCCGAACTATGAACTCGCGACCTCAGTTACAGATGTATAACTTTGCTTACGCCATTCGCGCAGGCGCGCGCGCGCTTTGCATTTAAACTATACAACCCCATATCTCGGCAACCCATCGACCGATTTGGCTCATGTTCAAATTTAAAAATTCTTTTAATTTAGTTTACCCGCTTATCAAATTTCATAACGATCCGACCAAATTTACTCAAGTTATCGTCGAACAAACATTCATACATACAAACATACATACAAACAAACGCCGGATTGTTCCAGCAGACTCGGAGGACTTCGCTCGCTTCGCTCGCTCGTTCAACAAGAAATAGTCGGACGATTAACTTTATTCTACTCCAACGTTACACAAATTTAAAAACTGTGTAAAATAAGAAAATCTAATAAAATTAATCAATATGCCCTCGTTCCTACAAAAAGAAGTGAAATCCCACCAAAAACATTCTGTAAAAACTAGCCAGGTCTCGATGGATCTGCTTGTTTATCTCTAAAAAAGTAATGAAATCTAGACAAAGTCGTGCCAAGTCTAAGGTTCCTTACTGCGATTTCTTTATTATTATAGTTAATGTTGTGAGACTTGGCTGTTGAAGGCTACACAAGGGTACAAAACCAGGTGCTCCATGACACCATTGCACCAATCTGTCGCCAGAACCGCTTGTGTACCCTTCAACGGCCAAGTCTCACAACATTAACTATAATAATAAAGAAATCGCAGTAAGGAACCTTAGACTTGGCACGACTTTGTCTAGATTTCATTACTTTTTTAGAGATAAACAAGCAGATCCATCGAGACCTGGCTAGTTTTTACAGAATGTTTTTGGTGGGATAAATATTTCCGATTCTATAATTATAAGGGGAATATCAACATGCAACTAAACTTAATTATTGCTGATGAAATACATATACAGGGTGGCCCAAACATAGACGTCAAGCGAAAAAATCTAGATAGCTGACACCAAGGGCTACCCGAATCACCCCCATGTATGTTCAGCCATTTTTTGTCGTTTAGAAGTTAGGAGGCTTTTAAAGTTTTTTTGAAAAAAAATACCTAGCCGTCGATTTTATTTTTTAACTTTTTTTTCTATTGTTTTTTCAGCAATATTTTTTATTCTTTAGAGTCTCAGATAAATTATCTATCACCAAAAAAATAATTATTAGCTATGGACTTTTAGAAGATACCGCAATTTTGATCCAAAGTCCAAAAATGTTGTTTTCAAGAAAACATCACTGAAATAGTTGGTATGGACAAAAAAATAAGTAGAGGTCTGAAGGACTTTTTATTGATTTCAAAAACTTTCCCAAAGCCTCATTCTTCAGAATAATGCAAAAACCTTGTCACTTTATGGGACTTTTATTCAAGTTATTTGCGATCAAAGTCGAAAAACTGGAGTTGGAAGAAATTTTATTTCAACCGATTTTCATTTATTTTGGTTGATTCGGACAAAAAACATTGCAGGTAGGCTTAATATTGCCTGTCAGCACGGTTTGCATTGGAAATTCACGGAAAAAATAAAAAATAACCTAAAAATATTTTCTTTTTTTTTTTTTTTTTTTCATTATTTGAATTTTAAATTATTTTATTATCCAATTTACTTCCAAAAAAAGATGAAAAAAATAAATTTAAAGAAAAATAATAAAAAAAATCTGAAATTTAAATGACTTTATTTTTTTAATTTTTGGTGATTTTCTAATGCAGATCCTACTGACAGATAATTATAAGCCGATCCGCAATGTTTTTTGTCCGAATCGACCAAAATAAATGAAAATCGATTGAAATAAAATTTCTTCCAACTCCAGTTTTTCGACTTTGATCGCAAATTACTTGAATAAAAGTCCCATAAAGTGACAAGTTTTTTGCATTATTCTGAAGAATGAGGCTTTGGGAAAGTTTTTGAAATCAATAAAAAGTCCTTCAGACCTCTACTTATTTTTTTGTCCATACTAACTATTTCAGTGATGTTTTCTTGAAAACAAAATTTTTGGACTTTGGATCAAAATTGCGGTATCTTCTAAAAGTCCATAGCTGATCATTATTTTTTTGGTGATAGATAATTTATCTGAGACTCTATAGAATAAAAAATATTGCTAAAAAACCAAAAGAAAAAAAATTAAAAAATAAAATCGAATGCTAGGTAATTTTTTTCAAAAAAACCTTAAAAGCCTCATAACTTCTAAACGACAAAAAATGGCTGAACATACATGGGGGTGATTCGGGTAGCCCTTGGTGTCAGCTATCTAGATTTTTTCGCTTGACGTCTATGTTTGGGCCACCCTGTATGTATACTTAATTACTTATACTATACTTTCATTTTGATAAAATTAATATCAGTAAATATAGACTTATGTGAAAATCAATGTTTTATTTTGGATTTTTTATCATTAGTAGACCATTATACAAAACTTCCCATGCGAGTGAAGCCACAAACAAAAGCTACTAAGGACTAAATTTATGTTTGACACACACTAATTTATGTTTTGATGTCACCTTGCGTTATTAATGAATGTTTTTGCGACGCCTTTTAATATCTGAGGTGACATTTTTTTATGCGTTTTCGAATTGAACTAGTTGGGATAGCGTGGCAGTGAAATGATTTAGCATTTTATTTTATTCAATTATTTATAGAAATTTCACACATTTTATACCGATTAGAAAACAGACTAAGCTAAATTGAGTTGTATGCTACAAATGCCACAATGTCTAGGTGGATAAGAAACAAAAAAATCTGTAAAAATTATTTTAGAATACAATTCCAGTAATTCCAGTAGTTTAATTTTGAATGAATATTCTTTTATTCGAGTAATCCCCTTAATTGTTCTTCGTACATAACTGAGTTACATAAGTAGCTTGTACAAAGAAAAATATATATTCTTCGTACAAAAACCGGGTTATGTACCAAGAAACTTACTTTCTTTGCACATTACCAGATACAATGACAGTATTAATCATATTTATAAAACAAAGCATGAAAGTATTTAATATTATTGACATGGCCCTATGGCACTTTAGTTCTATAACTAAAGTAGGTAACTTCCCCAATTCTTGATAAAAAAACTCAAGTATATTTTAAGGGCGCATCCATATAAAGATAGCCCTATACAAACCAATCAGAACTATTTCAAAAATGGTCACGGACAGCAAAAACAGTAAAACAATCGCGTTCATTTTAGGCCGATGATTGATCGTTAATTTTTCTCGAATGTGTATAGAATTTTGCCAATCGGTGAACCTAGCATGGGGGGAGAAACCAGAGAGGCAAGTGGCGAGCTGATTATTGTCAGCTACCAATCGGTTGTAGATTTTTGTTTAAAATCAATATAATAAAAAAATATATATTATGGATCTTAGTGATTTAAATTGTAATTAATTTTTATAGTGTTTTTTTTAAGCAAATAATAATGTACAGTCGCCTACACGTTAGGATACCCCTTTTTGTTCGATTGGCACCCTTATGCCGCGCGCGGTAAGAGCTGCCATGGGGTATCTGTGACTGTGGCCAACCGTACGAACTCTCTTGACTTTTACTGCAGTATACTGCTGTATTTAAACGTTTTTATGTAACAATTTTTTACTTTCTATTTATGAAAAATCTGAGGTTGATAAAGACATACATTATTTAGTCAAGCTCACATATCTTGCGTGCTCATTTGCAAAGCTGACTTCTCCACAAAATAGTTATAGCATCCGCTAACTTACCTTTACTCCTAACACCATCTTTGGCAGAAAGTATAACCTATGTTTTTCTATTCTCGTACTTATGACTAACACGATAAGAGCTGCCGTGGCATACTTCTTGGTGTCACTGACCGTACCTAGTAATATTATGACAGTTAAATGACCAGACATGTCATCATTCAGGCAAGCTTCTTTGTTTCGGTGCGGCGCAAAAAAATGTCGTAAAATATTTTGACAGACCTTTTTTGTGCGACCCGATATTGATATCAATTAGTCATTTTGTAAAGTGGATTTTAGAGATAAAGCCTGAGCAAAATAGGAACGATCATTCATTGTACGAAATATATTTGGTAGGTGGATATTAGACCTATAAACTTTACAATAAGAGCTTCGATGAGGAGGGGAGTCTAGGCTGAGATCAAAATGATAGGTCTTTGGGTCCAATAAAATTTTGTGATACATAATTACGGTCGGCCACAGTCACAGATACCCTATAGCAGCTCTTACCGCGCGCGGCATAAGGGCGCCAATCGAACAAAAAGGGGTATCCTAGCGTGTGGCCGACTGTACATTCTCATGCAAGGATCTATTAATATTAAACCTAGATGTACCACCAGTGCCAGAGATAAAAATACAGGAACAATATCAATGAATTTCCAGCAAGCATCAGTATAGTACTAATTCAGAACGAATATGTCACGTTAAAATCCATGTCTCGTAAAACGCAACACTTGGCAACGCATAGAGCCGCATTCCGTTCCGCAAACTGATTCTTAGGCCGGCCACATACGGACGGAATTTTTCCGTAACGGAAAAACGATGGATCCCGAACGCAGCAACTGCATACAAATCTTTGAAAATTCCGTGCGGAAAAAAACCCTATATTGTGTGTGGTAGGTCCATAGACTTGTATGCAGTCAATGCGTTCGGAATCCCGATTCGATTTGCTTCCGTCCGGAATTCAGTCTGTATGTGTTTTGTTCGGTGGTGACCGGCCTTAGGTCTTAGTTAGGTGACGGGCTGTCTGGAGTAACAAAAAAATAATAACGATTGGTTGAGAACAAGTCAGTCTATTATAACAAACAAGATTATTATTGTTTCCTACGATGTTTAATGCCATACAGCAATTACCATACTTTCATTCAAATACCTACTCAAATATCCATAAACATAACCAATACAATAGTGTACTAGAAAAAATAACATTTGGATACATACGACAGCACTTAACTGTGTACTTAACTTAAAAAAAACAGAGTGTTTACTTTTGTTGTAAAGTCGCCCGTAACCGTAACGTAACCGAGTAGAGTGCTAGCGTGTAAGGGTCGACATGCCGTCGTGGTAGATATATTATTTCCTAAACTCTACGTAAAAGGTACAGTGGAAAGAAGATTTAACCTTTATAATTTTGTAAATCAACGCTAACGCAAAAATATAATCTTTATAATCAACGCCTCCAGTTGCGTTGCTCCATATAGCGTTCACCTGCAATAGCATGTAATAGAAGATTCTATACCCACCCATAAGCTTAATTAAGTGGTGATGAGTTCAGTGACTCGAGATTGAAGCGTCCATTTCGTCACTTCAGCATTTGCCAAATTGTGAAGAGACAGATGTTGGCATACTGGTGAACTCCGATCTCACGTTATCACAGATTGGCAGGTAGGTGACCGGAAATATCACCTTCCTTGCGAGGAGTTCAAAGACTCTAAAATTTATGGGCAGGTAAAGAGAAAAGTGCGTTTACGCCTCTTTGGGGGTTTTTTTTTCAAGTACGGTCTGCCACAGTCTAGTATACCCCATGGCAGCTCTTACCGCGCGCGGCATAAGGACGCCAATCGAAAAAAAAAACGGGTATACTAGCGTGTGGCTGACTGTACATATCTTTACAACTACTTCTTTTCTTTTTCTTTTCTTTACTTTTTTTTAATGCTGTTATGAATAACCTTGTTTGTAAGATGGTATTTTTACCCGACTGCGAAGAAGGAGGGTTAATCATGTTGGGTCAGTTGGAAGGCCGACGGGCGAGAGACAGACAGAACACCAATGCGCTGGTCCTATAAAGAAGGCAGCAGGCAGGGAGATCATAGTGCCTATGACCGTAATGAGTGGAGAACCATTGTATATGGTTAAGAATAGGACAGTCACGATCCTCAGAATTGAGGGACAGATTTATAAGAAGAGAAACCCACAAAAACCCCCTCGAATCCACTCCCAAGGCTACATTCGCAATGTCAATGTTTTGACGCCGCAATACAAAGTCCATTGGAGAAAATATTTGTCGGATCAGCAAACACTACGGGCAATACGGTGTTGTTATTGTATTGTTAACAGTATTGTACGGTACGCCTACAGCGAATGAACTAGAAAGTAAATCTTAGTAGGGTAGAGGCGCCTAAAGTCAGCCACCCCCCAGTAGTCGGCCATTGCGGGTTTAAAGTTCAATAACTAGTGTAGTTTTTAACATATTGCTTTATCTGTATTTTTCTATCGTTTATTGACTAATTAACGATACCTGTAATATTTTGTTAGATTTTTACTTATTTGTGTTTATTAAAAAAACACGTTTTAATAACTTGCGATTCAGAATCATGGTCCGCCATCTTTTTTTGCTAGTTGAAGGGAGTCTCAATTCTTTAAGATTTTCGCTGTGTTTTGTACGGTGGTATGCCATGTTTTAATTTATTCCCATTCTTTAATTAATTGTTGACCTCTTGATAACTTAAATAAACCCTTATTTGTGATAGCAGTTTAAAAAACAGGGGGCCGACTATTGGGATCAGTAATTTCATAAAAATGCCAGTACTCGGCCCCCCGGCCGACTTATGGAATTTCTGTAAATTTCACGTAAGCAGCCCAAATTGACAGGTTGCACATATCTTTTTCTTCTGTATAGAGTTCACAAAGCATTGAGAATATTATTTTGGCAACAACCCAATACTCGGCCACCAAAAAAAATGCCTATTAGGTGGCCGACTTTTGGACCTATTCTCGAAGAAATTTTGTCAACCCAGAAGTCGGCCACAAGCAATTGGTTTTTCATACCTTATATGGTGCGGCCGACCACTGGCTACCTTATGGCCGACTTTAGGTGATAGGCGGCCGAGTACTAGAGAAATGGGTATTTTTTTGTTTAACGCTAATTTTCTCCATCGCAGTATAAATTGGAAGAATAATCGTTTTATGTACTGAAACCTAAGTAACCGGAGCTTCAATTAATATTGGTTACGTCCTTCTAGAACCTCCAACAAGAGAAATAATGGACTTTGAAGTTGCAGATTTCACTAAGTGGCCGACTACTGGTTCCTTTACCCTAAGTGAGGGAGAAGACAATGACGGAGGAACCACACTATGGTGCATATAACTTTTATATATTTTGCTTTACATCTAAGGCCCTCACATAATAATAAGAAAATATTTCAGAAATTCAGTGAAAACATAATTACACTTTAGAATTAATTGTCTAAATATATATTTTACCAGGAAGTTTGCCGGTAAGCAGTTGACAGGGCCTGAGTCTGTAACGCAATGGTGCCAAAATGGGCTCCTACTTGAGACGGCTTCAATTAAGATGTAGGTATTAATGCTGTCTGTCCTTTTAATGTTTTTTTGTAGTACAGTAAAGAATATTCTGTATGCAATTCTAGAGGATTAGTTTGCTGGTTGTAGGAGAGAAACGAGGAAACCCCGGTTTTGTCCTTTTTCTGGGACGCCATCGACACGGAAGAGGCCTATGCCGAACAGTGGGCGATATGGACTGGATAGATACATAAATATACAGCTCACTTGCTCCACTAAAGCCGTCTTCCTACCTCCATAGCAATGGTAAGTGCCGATATCCGTAGGCGGATACAGTTAGATTATTTTAATGATACTTGCGACTCAATTAAACGCAAACATAATAACTTTCACACCACATAAATGCCTAGGGAAACAGTTTGGGAACCTACGAGTTGCGACTTACGAGCATGATCAAATTGATCAACTCGACCTCCCAATAGAAACCTCTGAGCTACGGTAGGAAATCGTATGAGGCAGTGACCACCCCGTATAAGAGTTTTTTAGGCCGCCCAAAGGGGTTCTGCCCCTCTACCCTGTCGCAATATGGCGCAATTTACAAAATACAGGGCGTCCCACGGCTATGCCACATGGAGGGAAAGTACCTTGAATATTGTTGATGGAACATTTTACTGAAAGAAGACATTATTTTAATTTAAAAAACAATTTAAACTGCATTCATAGATATTGAAATAATTACATGGTTGAACCGGGAATCGAACCCGTTACATGAGAAAAAATATTACCCTGTAGTTTTATCATACCGATCGAAAGGCTTCATCATAAGGATTATTTTTTGCTAAATAACATAGTGTCAGAAATAAAAGGAAGACCATGAATTTTAACATTTTTAATACAACATTAATCAATTTATCAATGAAAATCACAGTAACAAAAGATTAAAAGTATGAAAATGAAACACATTTTTGAATTACTTCTTTATAATCAGTCAGCCGCATTGCGATGGACAAAATTTTACGCGTCTTCTAGCTCAGGATACGGTTCGATTTGTTGCATACTACCAGGTAAATGTTAAAATTCATGGTCTTTCTTTTATTTCTGACACTATGTTATTTAGCAAAAAAATAATCCTTTCGATCGGTATGATAAAACTACAGGGTAATAATTTTTCTCATGTAACGGGTTCGATTCCCGGTTCAACCATGTAATTATTTCAATATCTATGAATGCAGTTTAAATGGTTTTTAAAATTAAAATAATGTCTTCTTTCAGTAAAATGTTCCATCTACAATATTTAAGGTACTTTCCCTCCATGTGGCATAGCCGTGGGACGCCCTGTATAATCTTCTATCTATCTATCTATCTTCTATCTTCTTCTTCTATATTTATAAAAATAATCGCCGTGCATTAGTCTCGCTAAAACTAAGAAACGCCTTGACCAATTTGCATATTTACTGTTTTGTTTAGTTCACCATAGTTCAGGGTAGGTTTAAAAGCAAAGAAATATGGGAAAAGTTGAAGGATTAGCTGAAAAACGGAAGAAATAAAAATTGGGCATTTTGTATTGAAATCGCCATTTTTGACGCGGAGAGTCAAACTATTTCAGGTGATACGAAGTTCACCGGGTCAGCTAGTATTTTATAAATTAAGACGCATTTTGTGTTTTTATTGAATAAAACAGCCTTACCTTTGAATAAACATTACAAAGTATTTAAAATCAAAGCATTACTATGCGAATTCAAAAACTTTTTCAATTTGATCGCAATAGCGTCAAGGGTAACCCCCCTGGCATGACTCTACGGTAACCTCTAAGAACACTCGCTAGAAAATCTAAAAAGAAGATTTTATTATTCAAAACTTTCCAATTATGAAAATAAATATTTTGGCTATTTAAATATGACGCCTGAGGCGAACATACAAAACTTTTCCAGTTAAAACAACAAAGTTATATACATATAAATCATTAGTAGTTATTTATTAATTACTATTAAGCAGGCAGTAGATTTTACGGTTTGAGAGAAAATTATAGATATGGCCTTGGGCTGGGCAAAGCTTACGAAATTTTTATTTACAATCAGAACAGGAAACCCAAAAGGTATACCTCTTATTGTATTTCTTAGAACCTGAAAGAATGGATCTATTTGAATCAGACGCTCTGGTTTCCTCACGATGTTTTTCTTCACAGATAGCGGTTGTAATGTTGCTACTTAAAATCACAAAAATGTACTAATACGGTTTTTCATTCCGTCATCGTACATCGCCGCTAAAATCCTACTTATATTATAAATGCGAAAGTTTGTGAGTGAGTGAGTGAGTGAGTGTGTTTGTTACCTTATAACGCGGAATCCGCTGGACGGATTTAGATGAAACTAGCTGTGCCCGCGACTTCGTATGCGTTTTTAGGGTTCCGTACCTCAAAAGGCAAAACGGAACCATTACAGGATCACTCGTGCCTCTGCCTGTCCATCGGTCACAGCCAATTTACTCCGAAACTACTAAACCGATCGTGTTTAAATTTGGGACACATAATTAAGCTGAAAGGGCTCGTTGTGAGGATCTCAAATATTTTGTCAATCATTTTTAAATAAACAGCTTTGAAGTTATTTAAGAAACTACTGAGCCTATTTTTTTTTTTAAATACATGTAATAGTTATTTACCTATAGATTACAGGAAAATCTATAAGAAGTCCACGGTGTATAAAAAAATATAGGAAAATTATCATATAAGCCAACAGATGGCGCTCTACAGTCCTACATCGCGGATCGCTGTATGGTTTCTCAACATTTGTGCGTAAATGAACTTTGGATGTACGGAACCCTCTCCTCGCGAATATATCTCGCACTTGACCCGTTTTTTTAGGTGTAGTCTCAGAGTGTCTAGAACGCAAAATTACTACATTACAAAGACATTTAATTTTAATCAGACTGTGGAGGAAAACTCAAAAGAAAGGCTATTTTTACTTCATGACTTGCGGCAGCAAGGCTCAAAAGAGAACAATAAATAGAGTACGTAAAACGCTAGGAATCTAGGATACACCTTTTTGTTAAATAAATAATTCTTTTTATTTTAGGCATCTTTTAAGCCTTAAAATCCTTAATCTAAACAATAAGACATATTTATAAATTTTCTAATAAAGCAGGAACTTTGCCACGTACGCGGCGGGTTTATAAATATATTGTTTAGACGTGATAAAGCTTAGCATTAGAATGGCTTAAGAAGTTAAGGAGTTTATATGCATTTCACTCTTTTGATCGACGTAGAGTGGGACAGATAGAGTTATAAGTACGCCCATGGCCCATAGATAAGGTCTAACCCATTCTTATGCTAAGCCAGTAGAGGGTATCCTTGCGGGTCACTTTAACGACACACGCCCTCGGTGCAAAGTTTGCTACCACTGGAGACGACATAGGCCCTAAATTGAGAATTTTACTAAGGAAATACTTAACTATCGTTCTGTCACGTTCTTGTGTGAGAAATCCGCAGAGGCAGAACGATATTTAAGTGCTTGCTTAGCGAATTTTTCAAATCAGAAACCGGCAGATAGAGAACCCATACCTATAGAATATTGTCTATGTTACCCGTTCTACCCCACAAATCGCAAACCTCCGATTTAAGTAAGTATTAGTATTTAGGGTTGCAAAATGCATTTAGCGTTTCAGCTAAGAAGACAAAGTTTTACGAACGAATGAAGACTTTAAATTAAAATGTGGTTAGTTTCTAGTTCTAAAAATGCTATACTTTAAGAAATTGGGAGGGTTTCACGAAAGATATTTTTTAATTGCGCTTAGTAAAGCTCGCACAGACTGAAAAACAGTGTTCGAAGTGTTAATTATCAAGATAAATATAGGTTGATAATTATCTTGATAACTATAATCGAAAATATTTACCACTTGTAATTTTTTGCATTCAACGACTGCGTGTATTGGAACGCGCCAATATTGTTCTGTGAATGCGCCACTTACCGTCAATAGCGGGGATTCCCCGCATCGTCGGGTTTTCTTTACGTTTTGTATTGTCTGTGTGTGGCCGAAACAAAAAAAACAAAGTTTTTTTTTATGTAACCTCTACGCTGTCCCACTGCTGGGCAAAGGCCTCACCACTTTGAGCCCTATCCGATATCAGTTAAAAAAGGATTGCTAGGTTTATATCTGTTTGATAATTATCGGATAATTATCATGATAATTATCAAAGGGCTATTTATCTTGATAATTTCAAACTCTGCTGAAAAAAGAATCATCACAAAAAAATACAGTTTTAACATATTTGAATTCTAAGTAACAAAATCTAAGTTTTTTCTTAACAATTAAAAAAACAAAAAAAAATACAAAAAGAAAAATGCGCTTAACCGAACGAAAAAAAAAAAAAAACAATCATCCAGGCCTAGGTTCGAACCCAGAACCTTTCGACCACGAAGCCAAAGCAGTACCGCCTGAGCTACGGTTACTTATAGGGACCTGACGAAAAATGCAAACACTTCCTTGCAATACTTTTGGTAGGAAATCCAGTTGGTCATGGCTTTTTTCATTTATGCAAAACACAACCTTATAACATATTAGGTTAGTTCGTTTTTCCAAATACTGGAAAAATTAAATAATCGAGTTGGCCATGCCGATCGCATGTATGCAAAACACAACCTTATCAAGTATAAAGTTTAGATCTGTTTTTTGATTAACAGTCATATTGTTTTTTTTACCATGGCAAATGGGATGGTCCTGTGTCGCCCGACAATGCTTATTATTTCAACTTTTATTATTTATCCCAAAAGTCGTAGCGTGAAATAATATAGCCTAGATTGTGCCGGGAAACAGGACTTATCACGGTACGACTGTTTGACTGAAGACTATTCAGTGGTATTCGCGTGATGAGGTAACACACAGACATAGGGACAGACAGTGTGATAGAGAGAGACAGGTAGAGTCAGACAGAGACAAAAATTTAGAGTTTTATTATAAGTATAGAAGATTTGGAATGTAGATAGCTGAGACATCAGAATAACATATAGGCTACATATTATCACGCTTTGTTGCTTAGGAGCAAAATAAACACACAAAGATTATCATATAGTGGCTATTTGTATAAACACAACCATTTACCAAAGACCCTCTGTCATCACGTAGCGTTGAGCTATTTACTTTCGTAAATCCATCGAAAACTGAACAACAGTGAATTTTAATGCACCAAACAGGCCCAAATGTGCCGCAAAACTCAAACGATGCACAACAGTGAAGAAGTTGTTTTTAATTATCGCTGTCATCAGTCACTGTCACAAAAATGGTATATCAACAAAGCAATAAAGGAAAAATCTACAAGTTTAATTACTCAAAACAGGCAAAAAACATAAGTTCAGTGATAGCTACTTACAATCTGAAAGAGCCAATAAATCCTTACTTTAAAAACTCTGCATCCGGCAGTTTTATCAAAGCTCTTTACAAAGTTGCGGTTGCATCCTGAGATCTTTTGGCCAGACGAAATGGGACGTCCGTTGAGTGCATTGCTGATTGATGGTTATTCAGGGAAGAATAGGATGCACCAGACCTCGAAGAAAAATAAAGATACGATGTTCTGACCAAAAAATCTGCTGTGCGTACCTACTGTGCAAGTGTAGAGTCCCGAGCGACCATAGGCGCATAACATCAGCCATTGATGGTGTAACATTAGTACTATGATCGCTTTATTTTCATTAAGTAAGTACCTAGGACTGGACACTGGACAGGTGCACTTTTTCATAATATCATAGTCGCCTATTCATTGTTGACAACTTTGATAGGCTTTCCACATACTTCAGACTGACGAGAAGATTGGAGCATGTGAAAATCCCTGAACGGCCTGCGTGGTGGTGTTGCCCGCATGAAAGATATGTGAGAAATAGAGCCAGAAGAGATGTTTTGTTACAATCTTAAACCATACCGACAACTTCACGTCGTCATACCTGTCCTGATGCTCCACAGTCCAGCTTATCGGATTTCCTGGAGGCGACCCCAGCGCGACGTGTGTGTGTGACACTTTCAACATGAAAGAAGAATAAGACCGACGATTCAAAACGGTTGTTTCAGACTATGGCATCGTAGATGCTAAGAAGACGCGTTGGGTGTTTCAGAAGAGTAGCTCATAGAAAAAAACACTATTCAATGTGATAGAAATAATATGGTTAAGTATCTCCTGATATTATCTCATATTTTCTGGTGTCAGAACCCAATTATTATGATCGTTCTCTTTGAAATGGTATAATGCCATTAAATAAAATAAAATTTCTTAAAGTTTTTCTCTGTTAAGTAACTTTGTGCCTATTATACGAGTAGGTGACGCTAACTAGCTCTGTTGGAGATCTTTTACAGTTTATTGAACGCCAGAGAGATGTTGAGACCTGTGACGTACTGCAGCGAATGCTGATAAATATTCATTCACCAAACAGCGCAAGCAAACGAGATGTACACACGACAGCACGTCGACCCTTACACGCTAGCACTCTATTCGGTAACGTTACAGGCGACTTTACAACAAAAGTGTACAGTCTGACGTGCTGTCGTGTGTACTTGGGTATCAAACTACGCATTAGGGCTATCTAACATCGGTAGATGCAGTGTCCACAACGACCACAAAGGCCACAAAGGCACGAAGACTTGGGGCGAGACCAACTGAACAGAGACAACCCAGACTGAAAGTTTGCAATAAGGAGTAGCAGATTAGCGGACTCAAAATAATAGGATAGGGCTAAAAAGAAAACATAATCTTTGAGTGTTTCTTGAAATGTATGTAACCCGCGTTAAATCAGTTAGACGCCTATAACAGTAGGTATCTGCATCTTTGCTCCGTTCAGTTTGGTAGAAGCAGACAACAACGCGTGGTCCACGGGATCGAAATCTCGGGCCAACACTTTGATAGTGCAGGGGGTGTGTTTTAAGTACATCATACCTACTAGGTGGTAAAAAATATGCTAGGTACAATTTGCAAAATCACCACGTTTGTCCTTTTTCTTTTAGCCACGTGAATGAAGTCGTGGGCACTAGCTATCAACACTAATATTATAAAGAGGAAAAGTTTGTAACTATGTACGTATGTAGGGGGTAATCTCCAAAACTACTCATCCGATTATAAAAAATCCTTCACTAATGGGAAGCTACGTTATTGCTGAGTGCTATAAGCTATGTTTTATTGTGATAACGGGAAAAAAACTAAGTCTGCGCGGACGAAGTCGCGGGCAAAAGCTAGTTGTTTATAAGATATTAGATAGGTACTTCAGTATCAGTTTATCACCACCGACCGACGCATCTTTGCAAAATTCCTTTGCCAGGAATGCGACTAAGCAAAGACTAATATGACTTTGTTTAACATTAAAACTATTCAGAACAATGGCTCTGGTAATCTTGATTTGACATAGTCTGTGTGCTTTGGAGATACTTTGCAAGATAGGCGGAAAATATTGATACTAGGTCTTAGAGCCCCTCTACACATTGGGCCAACATGGGCCAACGCCAATGTATACAAGAGGGATATGTGTTATGTTGGAGATGATTGGCTTGGCCCATGTTGGCCCAATGTGTACCGGCGCCTTAAGACTGTCGAGTTATGTTGTGCGACATAATACTTAGGGAGTCATTTTTGTGTATTCCAAAGAAAAAAACCCACTAAAAACAATTATAAACACAAAAGTCTGTATGTATGTTTGAATGGATGGATGTTACCTACTCTTTCACGCTGACTCGTCTAAACCGTTTTTTTGTATTAGAATGTCATTGGTTTTGGGTAAAATTTGGTGGGTACTAGATTTCTCACAAATAACACTACATCCGCGCTGACATATTGATAACGGCCAAAAATATAGGCAACATTTTATCTAAGTTTTCGCAGACGCAGTTGCGGGCAAAAGCTTGAGGTGGGTGCATGACGAAAATAAATGAGTAGTCAGTCAGTGGTCGTCTGCTACTGCTGCTTGGCCGCGCAGTAGTAGGTGCGGGTTTTGAGTTACACTCTTGTCCCGTGCGTCTTCTCCGGAGGCATCAGCCCCCGGGTCTTGGGTGTGCAGTCATTGCGATGGTGGTCAGTGGGGCTCCGAGCTGCTGGAGTCTTGCAGCTCGAGGAGCTCCCGCGGGTACGGACGTCCTCTTACTGGCCGGTCGTAGTTGGGGGCAATGTGGTGGAGGTGCCGGTGCGGCCCGTTGTCAGCGCAGAGGAACATACGGCGCGATAGACGGACCACAAACTCTTCCACACTCTCCACCACTTGGTCCCGGGCAATCACGTCATTGCGGACGTAACGCCCGGTGTAGGCATCCAACGAAGGTGCAACGGGCAACGAGCATCAAACCGCGGCCCCCAGAGAGTCATACTCTTACCAACTCAGCCGCCACTTCTCTTCGCTCCTCATAATCACTAAACAAAGTTTGAGCGGAAGTGTGAAGTACTGGGAATTTGCTGAGCAAACGGACAATCACATGTAACAACTTGCGAGTATTGTCTAAGCAATTTAGCCTTCTCCTGACATGAAGATTGAATCAAAGTTTTGGTTGTAGGCGGGCCCTGTAGTCCGACACAAAACAATGGGCATACGAAGCTCTTTAAAGAGAAATAGATCAGTAGGGTTATCGTATGAGGTAGGGTCCACCTGGTGTCAGAGTTTTTAGGCCTTCCAAAAGGCCTCTAACATGGCTTAACGATTGTTATTCATCAACAAAAACCGGAACCATTGGTTTAACGTGCCTTCCGAAGCACGGAAGCGCTCAGATATTATTGCCACTAGCGGTCACCCATCAATGAACTGACCGCGACCGTTGTTGCTTAACTTTGCCAATCTATTTATGACACTCTATTAATGATTCTAAGGCCGACTTGCACCACTTTCTTAAATGTGGCCCAAACAGCATTTAACTAAAATCTTCATACAAAAGTCAATTTAAATGGCGACGCATAGTGAATTAGCCCGCGCGTAAAGAAAAATGCACAAAATCGATTCCTGTATGAAATACACAAAAAAAAACACTATGCACGTGGCATTTAAGAAGTGGTGCAAGTAGGCCCAAGAATCTTCCATCATAATAAATCCCAGAACCATCCAAGAACGTAGGTATACATAAAACACCATACTTATGTCTGACTACAGTGTAGCCTATAAATAAAAAAGTCTTCGATTAAATCTTCGCCCGCAATAACTGTCAAAGCGTCAAAAAGAATCGTCAATATTTGTCGTAACAGCAAAATTGGGTATTTGTTTTTCTTTGTTTGCCCAGCAAACAGAACGTGGGCGCCAAGATTTGTGTGGACACGGCGATTCGAGAAAAAAAAACGGCAACATAAATCTAGGAAATAAGAAACCGAGTAGACTAATCTCACTCTACATTAATGAACGAGCGAGCGAAGCGAGGAAAGTACTCCGAGTTTACTGGAACAATCCGGATTTGTATGTTTGTATGTATGTTTGTCTGTATGTATGTTTGTATGTATGTATGAATGTTCGTTCGACGATAACTTGAGTATATTAAGTCGGATCGTAATGAAATTTGGTAGGAAGGTAAATGAGGCAAAGAGGATTTTTAAGTTCGAACATGAGCTAAATCGGTCAAGGGTTTGCTGAGATATGGGGTCGCGAGTTCACAGTTCGGGGCGAACCACTAGTTTATACGGAGTGGCGCGTTGAGAGAGAGAGAGAGAGCGAGAGAGACTGAGATGGGCAGTTCGAAAATTAAAAGAGATAGGGAAACTTATTATGTCGTCGATTTTTAACCCCCTACCAAAAAAAGGGGTGTTATACAGGGTGATTTTTTGAGACGGGGCAGTTGAACCGTTATAGTTACAGGAAAACGTTCTAAGGAGACCTTCCATAACTTTTTGAGATAATATGAACTGCAATCACAGATTTTGGAAAAAATGTACGGTCAGCGAAAAAAAATTATAAGTTTTTACCCCCGGCCAAAAAAGAGGGGTGTTATAAGTTTGACCGTTTTGTGTGTCTGTCTGGCTGTCTGTGTGTGTGTGTGTCTGTCTGTTTGTGTGTGTGTGTGTCTCTGTGTGTTTGTCCGTGGCACCGTACGTAGCTCTTAAACGGGTGAACTGATTTGGATGCGGTTTTTTTTATTTGAAAGACATAAAGACAGACACACATAGCGGTCATACACCCCTATTTTTTGGTCGGGGCTTTAAAAAGAAGAACTTTGACCAGCAACTCAAGATATTCGTAATATTGGGTCCAATATCGGACACTTTGGATCCAATGCTTGAACAGACCGAGGCATACAGTTAGACAACACGCACTGTCTCGCCTATTCCAACATGCTTTATCAATATGCAAGATGGTTATCTTAAATACCTTGTAATAGCCTATAATTTATTCTGTAAACCTAATAAAAAAGCGCTCCGGTTTCCTCTGCGGACGGATGGTGAGGTGGAAAAGTGTCTTCACTTAAAGGAAAAAGAGACATGAAAATTATAGATTCGGGATAACGAAAAGATAACTAAGCTTAGGTTTACCAAGTGGAAATGTAAGATTGCTTGATGATAATCAACATGATTTTGGTTCATATTTTGATATAAAAAAAATACATTACCGTTACACACTGACGGACAGTCAAAGCACAGCCGAAATCACTGGAAAGAATCGTGAAAAATAATGGTACAGAATATTCCTATAAGGGTGAACAGGTAGGTATCCACCGATATTATATATACCCACCCTTAATACGATTATATTATAATGGTTGCTAGTTTGATTATACAAACACATGCAAAACCCAGACTGGGTACAACAAGAGCACAATTAGGCTTCAGAAATCGAGCCTGCTTCTTGTCCACTACCAAGCAAGCAACTAATTACGACCGACGAGTCACTTACATAGATTTTGATAGAGATAAACGTACCAATTCGTTTCCGATTACCAAACGATAGCCATCGTATCAGAAACCGGAATCATCGCCTCAAACTACATGTTTTTTTCGTACATAAAATTACCTTTTACAGTAGCAGAATGCTCGAAATCAAAATGTTCCCACAGATACAAGTTTATGTGTTTATGACTCACAAGCTCCTATTATAATCGCTCCTTGTATCCTAGTAGGGTAAATAAGGTATCTGCGAGAGTATCGGTCACAAGCAAACATCTTCTATGCTATAATTTTACACAACTCCATAATTGTAGGAAGTAGGTACCTAACTCTGTAGGCACGTAAAATGGAAGCCACCTGGCTACATCTGGTAATATCCATACCGGGTTGACTAATCACGCAAACTCACTTTTGTTCACCACAGTACTAATCTATTAATGAGAGACTTTTTTCGTGTCAATCGGTATGTGTCTGCGTTGATCTATTTACTCTACATAGACAATGAAAGCGTATAAGTAACGTGTTAAGTCAGTGTTGCCACCTTACTGGTGTTACCACAAAATCTGCTTGATTGGACTCCAGCTGGCTAAACTTAAGGGTGGACGATAGCAACCTTCTATTGTTTACAATAATGAAAAGAATACTGTTTTATTGCCGCGAACGAAAGATCACTGAACAAAAATAGCTCAGTTTGTGTAAAAAACTGTGAAAATTTTGAATTTCCCGCCACGCTTCTATCTTCCAGCCTTAAGGGTCATCTAAATTATCGTGGCGGGACATGCACAATTTTTCCAGATTTTTCAATTTTATAGCTAAAGTGCAATCAGCTTACCTAAGTGCAAAAAATGTTGACGATCTGATGAAGAATTTCGGAGATGGAGAATTACTCGGAACCAGTGCAATAGCTTAATAACAGTGTAAGTAAGTACCTTTTTACCAGTGAAGTCATATTTTTTATTTATTTAGTTAATTTTGTATTATCTTAGTTGACTTTGACGACGCGCGCACTGAAAACGTGGTTTTAGTTGTCGGTAGTTATGTAGTTTTGTATCGCTCAGAGAACATATGATAGCAACACTGATGTTGGTAAATAGAGAAAATATGGCTACACAGTACATACTTTATCTACGTACGAGTCGTATTACAGAACTTTACGGGTCCTAATTTTTGTCATAGACCTTTAAAGCTTTCAGTCCGGACACCAAAAAAATTTAAACAAGGAAAAACAGTAAAAACAAATTATAATAATACTAAATAAATACATATTGATAAAGGTGCATTTAACCATGCAGTTGTAAATAGCTAACATTTAAATTCAGATAAGATAACATTATTAACATTTTCTTTTTATCAACGCTCTCTTTTTGATAAAGGTAATATAACATTGCAAAGAAATAAAACAAGTACGAAGCATAAATGATTCCCTGTGTTTAAGATAAGTACCTACATACGATGACAATATTTGTGGGAATATAACGACATTGATGAGATTAAATAGAACATTAATTTGATCAACTGCATAATATTATCATACTCGTATGTCTCCAATCTCTACATCTCAAAAGAAAGAAGTGTTTTTTTTCTTCTATCAAACATTTGAAGTTTTTCTATTTTAGCGATTTTTTATAGTTGATTGTTACCCGAGGAAGTAAAAGCAATTTTTTAAGGCGAGAGTAAATAACAATTTTTTCGAGTGTTTCTATAGTAGAATTCCGAGCGTAGCGAGGGTTTCTAAAGTAGAATCCTGAGCGCAGTACGGGATTCAAAGTACTCGAGCCAAAAATAGTTTTGCTCCTGAGGTGAACACTCTACTTTTTTGCCACTCTCTATGAGAAAATAAGTGAGTGAAACTTACGAATAATTAGCGTCCGATACAATGTTCTCTGGCGTTATTATTATAATACTTTCATTCTCACTACTTGAGGAAATTACATTTTTTTATTTATTAAAAGTAAAATCCGAACTTGAGTAAACAAATAAACAAATTACGAACAAAAACGGAATGCATTTCAGACTTTTCTTACAATATCTACATACAAGCAAATTTTTGTACGATGGGATTAAAAATAAATTTTAGTCCCTTTTTGCGGGGAACGAAATTAGATCTTTTCGAATAGATGTAAAAAAAACAAATTACAGCATTTAAACTATGTCACACTGTCATCGGTCGGGAGTTATGTAAAAATACGCATTTTTGTCATTATCCGTCCCAAGAATGGTGTCACTGTCAACACAAATCTATGAATAACTGTTTGTAAATACCTGAAATATAATCAGACTAGTCTATTGTTTTAAGAGAATTTTATTTGGTACGGATAGCTTGTAGAGTCCAGTACTGGTACCACGAGTGCTTACTGTCAATGTCACTGAAAGTGACAAGTTGCATAAACAACCTTACTACTATAGTATTAGGATACATGACAGACGTCCGGCGGACGTCCGGCACAGCTTTTTCGCACTCGTGGTAGCTATACAGTATTAATTTCTAATATCAGCCCTAAATTTTCGGAACTTAGGTACAATTGGTTTTTAGATAGATAGATAGATAGATAACTCTTTATTGCACACTATAAATTATTTATTATTTTGTTTTTAGTGGGGTATTATCGCATTCGTGTGGCGTAGTTTGGTAAAAGAAAAACATTAAGGCCTTCAAATCCATCACAGATATTTGTAGATATTTCCAACTATACAGGGTGTTAAAAGACCGCCAACAGACCCAAAAGCCACGCATACTAGACACCAAAACGAAGTACTTTTTCGATAAATTATTGCTGGGAAATGATTTTGGTTTTTTAGGTTATAATTTTGAAAAATATTTAATCACGCGATGGACGTGTGACGCACAGAAGTCATATTGCGCAAACGTAGGTATAAGTTTATGTTACCTAAACTTGAAGTGCTGATGTTCAGAATACATTGCGGGTTGCAATTTAACGTCGTTTTTTTGCAAGAAGTATTCATAATTTTGGTATGGCTTCTTGAGAAGATATGTTAAGAACTAGATACTGAATACATTTATGCAAAAAAAAAGTTTATAAAAGTCCAACTTTGAACCCCATTATCTCGGAAACCGTTGATTTCCCAGGCATAGTTCCTTGGACAAAAATGTTCCTTATGATGAGGACAATACGTGGTTTCCCGCTTTGTTGGCGGTCTTTTAACACCCCGTATTTGACACTTGGAAAAGTCCCCATTTACACAGTATCCAGTGATACCTACATTCACAGAAAAGATTTATGACCACTTGCACGGACGCTTCAGTGCCTGGGACATGTTGGGTTTTTTATTGTATTGGGAACTTCTATGAATTACCTAGGTCTCTGGCCCAGACGGTACGTTAGTTTATGTATTCAAATCGGCTGTCAGTATAATGTTATTGCTTGTAATTATTTTGACAGGTCGCGCCGCTCCCTTGCGCGGGTTCGCGAATTTTGGTGCTGACTCGTGAAATTGGTCCAATACACTTTACAAGTTGAACTTTCACACATCTCTCTCCAACACTACTTTAAATTTATTATAGTGGCCCTTTCATCGACGGCTTTGGTCATAAAAAGGGCACACTACGTCCAGCAAACGATCGACACCGAGTGCCAGGAGCTAGTAGGTCTTGCCGCCTCTGTTTGCGCTTTGGTACTCAGCGAGTGGCTCGTGGATGCCTCCACTACAATCTCTCCAGAAAGGTGCCGGAGCTGAAAAGTCGCTCACGGTTCAATCCCGCTCGGGACACCCTTTATTACAGACAAAAAAAAATACTATTTATTGTATGTTTTGTTTATTGTATGTCAGTACGAAACCCTTACTGCCCGAGCCCGACTCGCACTTGGCCGGTTTTTTACCCGGTAGCGAGTAGGTATCCGTGTTTAAAAACGCCGAGCGAGTAGTGCCCCGGGATAATACTTATTGTAGTAAAAGTAAATTTTAAAAGTAAATATTGAACTTATTGAAATAAATAAAACCGTTTAAAAATGCATCAAGGGTAGAGGGGCTTGAAACCATATCAAGCCCGATACCAAGCGATATAGTGCTCTATCTCACTTTGTTGAGCAGAGTATCGGGCTGTCAAAGTTTGATATGGCCCATTATTCTAGACGTAGGTACAGTAAGCTAAGCTGTCAGGATGGTATAGGTGCTGGGCAAGCCTACTCCATCTAAAACAATGTCCCAGGCACTGCAGCGCCGAGTGGTCTCTTCACCCATCTAGTGTGAGTGAAGGTTCCACTGGACGCTGTATAAATACCTCATGCGTAGATGCAAAGGCCTTAGTTTAGTTTAGGTACAGTAGACAGCTAACAGGCCAGTATAGAAGCCAGGCAAGTCAACTAGCAAGGTATCCCATGCAAATGTCCCTTTGGCATCAGAGAGACCACGGGGCATTGCTATAAGTGGTAATTTTACCATATTTATAAATATACCTAATGGAAAGGCTGAAGAAATTTCTTTGCCTCTCTCGACGCAAAGATGAATTGGCTACTTATTTGATTTTCGTTTACTTATAAGAAAATACCAATAAGTTTATTCTCATTAGACTAATAGCTGTTATGTAGAGTGGGTACTTATATGTGGTTTTCATACACTTTAAAGCAGATAAGTGTTTTTAAAACGTCCATAGGTAGGAAGATACTACTCTACAAAAGTAGAGTAGGTAGGTACGTACATTCGATTCACAATACTCTCATAAAGACAACACAAGTTCAACGGAACACAAAAGAGAACAGGCCCCAAAGCGCCACAATTTCAACTTACCAGTTTAGTTTCAATCAGATAAATCCCACAATGAAAGTACAAGCCGATAGGTTCTGATCACCAAAGCACTGGCAGTACCAATGACACCGTTTCACCAATATAAGTACACTTCTGTATGTAAAACCGAGCCTCAAATGCACTGGTCAATACTTTAACACCACCAAGTTTCACTGGTCGGCACAAAACCGAAGCTGAGACATGCAAAAGTTGCAAGCTGACCGCAGCAAAAAAAGGAAGAAAAAACTTTTCTTTTTTTTCTTCAACACACTTCACTCCAGCCAGTCAGCTCAGTCGTTCGAATCTTCGTTTAAAAATCGAATCCTCACAGAAAGCGTGGTCGTCACCGGAGTTTTTTCCTGGCTGTTTTTTGTCTTTCATAGAGGAGGAAAGGAAAAAATCGACGCGGCCGCGGCTTTTAGCCGGCGCTCGGGAGGCGTCGGATGGTGCGCGGACGCAGGCTGAGCTAAAACTGAACCGACTGGTCTGAAGTCGGCGCTTCGGTCGTGACCAGCTTGCTGGAGCGAGATGCTGCGTCTGCGACGCACTTCGCGGCGTAAGTCCGTCTCTTTGGAGAGATGGAGATTGTTGGGAGAGTCGGGGCAATTCTCGGGGATGTAAATAAAACGCGCAACTGTTGGAGGGAATCTTATAGGAAGGGGTATTTTACCTCTAAAGTCGCGCGTTTCACATCCCCTGAAGGCTTAGGTTCCTGTTTTGGTAGAGACATAATTATTCTGTGCGTGGTCGAATTTTATCAGAATTGGCTCCGGGATGCTTTTGGAGGCTAGTTCCTATGTTGGTAGAGTTTGGCGAGTATGGGTTAAGTATCCAAAAGTTTTAAGCCCGATCATTTTTATTTGCCTTACCTACCGTGTTAGAGCAGAGTAGGTAGTTCAAAAAATTTTTGGGAGTCAAGGTTTGTTGGTCTGAAACAGTTTGTTGGAAGAAACAGGATGCCAAGTAGGAAATCTCGATTTTCTCAAGAGCATTTACGGACTATCAATAGTTTTTCAGCAATCACTCACTAGCTCGCTATCCTCTTACGTATGAAACGTTTTACATTGATACAAAAAAAAATTAATACTATTATTACTATTTTCCAATAGGTACCTACACACTAAAACGGAAGGAACTTAGCAAACTGTGCAATGACACCAACTATCCAGCAAAGTCCCTCACACAATAGCAAATTAACCACTTTTTGTATTTTCTAAAGTTAGATGTTCCCTAGATGACGCCCCATCGTCCATAAGACGAGTAAGTAAGTAAGTAAGTAACTCTTTATTGCACAAACGAAAACAATCAATATCAATGAGATGAAGTATCAATGAGATTGGGAAATTCGCATCGACAGTAAAGTTATTTGACTCTGTAGCTCAATTGGTAGAGCGCCTGCACGGTGTGCAAGAGGTTGCGAGTTTAATCCCGAGCGAATTTTTTAACCTTATAAAAACTCTTTATAACAAATTAAACCACAGTATTAAAAAAAAACAGTACTTCATTGTGATGTAAACTCATTTGTGTAACCGATCGTTGTTAGACGTAGATAAGTCATGTGCGTGATAAGATAGCCTACTGTCAGATAGCTGTTATCGGTCGTTCAGAATAATGCCTAGGAGAGGATAAGTCTGTGTGGAAAATGCAGCTGTTTTCCGCGGAAAAACATTGGTTGGACTGACAGGGTTTAGATTGTAAATAAATAAAAGGCCCGTTTTCTGAATTGAGAATTTTACTAAGTTAATACTTAACCATCGTTCTGTTACGTACTTTTGTGAAAAATCTGCAGAGACAGAACGATACTTAAGTGCTTGCTTAGCGAATTTCTCAATTCAGAAATCGGCAGTAAGTACCTATCTCTGCATAGCGTGTGAAAATATAGACAAAAGTCAAGTCTATCTACCTTGTCATCCTAATATACCCACGAAAATCAGCCTGATATGCAAGAAATTAGAATATACAGGGTAATTTTCAAATAGATTTACTCCTGAAACACGTCACCTTCTAAAAATGTGATTTCCAACCACTTTTGTTCTACGACTTTTAGTACGACGAATAGCTCGATACTTTTTATTTATTGAACGTTTCTTATTCTTTAAAAGTTTGCTTTACCATTTTCGTTCCCCTCCACTGTCTACCATATCTCCAGCCTCTACTGATGTTGTCGGTATTAGAGGAAGAAAATATCTGATTTGCAACTATGAAATATTTTTTTGATGAACATTCGCCCCACATGTATTTAACGGAAGCGCAGCCTGAGTTTACCAACTCTACATTAAAATAAAAATTGATAGCCCAGTCATTCTATGTTTTCAATGTATGGGGCGGTTAAACAAATTAATAAAGTTTTCAAACTTGTGTGACATGATACCTTTGGGTGTAGTGATGAAAACCCACAACTCTCCCCCCCTCTCCACCTGACGCTTCACCCCCCCTCACCATAAAATAGGTCCCATTTTTTAGTTTTTTCAATTTTGTGGGAAAACTAAAGAAGATATGGCAAAAGTGTCAAAGGCAGACATAATCCTTAATAAATTTCACACAAAAAAAGTTCTATACCTTTTTTTGATAGGCTTGATGGTATTCGAGCTATAGCTAGTTCCATTATGCAAAAATGTGAGTATGAGCAAAAAAATATCGTAACCAGCATATTTGTTTCAAAATATTATAAGTTAGGTACAGAATTTTGCTCAGGAAGCCTATGTTAATTAGTTGTTAGTACTATAGCCTACTAAATGAGCTTTCATTTATTTCATTAAGCATAATACTTTTGGAGTTATACCTATCAGAGGTCTGGCGGGCACAAGTAGCTTACGGCTCCCCGTTAATAGTTTTTTATTTTCTTTGGGAAAACTATAAGAGATAAGAAAAAGATGTCAAAGGCCAACATTATCCTTATTAAATTTCACATAAAACAGTTCTATATCTTTTTTTGATAAACATGACGATATTCAAGCTAAAGCCAGAAATAGAGGAAAAAATATGCCAAAAAATTACATATAAGTAGCATTTTTTTTATCTTAATAATTACGTACGAAATAGTGCTCAAGGTGACTACGTTTATAAATTGTAAGTAATTTAGACTACCGAACAAGCTTTCATCTATATAATTATGTACAATAGTTCTCGAGTTATTAGTTCTGGAACTATAGGACAGTTAAAAAAATTGTTTATTAATTATTAAAGGTAACGAGTAATGTACGAATCTATCGCCAGAAGGACGTCAAAGGGAGGTAATTTATTGAAACGTTATTAATAGTGAGCCATAACCTCAGTTACAACCATTTAATAACAGGAAAAATAAAATAAACACTAATCACAAAGACTCCCTCAATATGATGATTTTTGTTAAAATAGCTTTTGCCTCGGCAACCGCTGCATTGCATTTTTCCGCAGCCTAGCTGGAAGAAGACTGAGACGTATTATCAACAGAAAATGTCCTGAGATTCAATTCAATGAAAGAACACAACTTTCCTAACCGAAACATTCTGTTGAGTAATTTGAGCAATAAGAAAAGACTCATTGCTCCACTGGCCAACAGACTGAAAGACGAAGGAATAACTCTAATAAGTACTTGCTAATGATGACGCAAATGTTCTCCTCATTCGTCATCTGCGGAAAATGATGCAATGCAGCGGTTGCCGATGCAAAAGCAGTTTTAACAAAAATCATGATATTGAGGGAGATGTAGAGTCTTTGTGACTAGAGTTTTTATTTCATATTTCCTGTTATTAAAAAGTTGTAACTGATGTTATGGCTCATTATTAATACCGTTTCAATAAATTAACTCCCTTTGACGTCCTTTTGGCGATAGATTCGTATATAAGGTATCGAACCTTAAATAATTAATAAGCAATATTTTTAAATGTCTAATAATTCCAGAACGTATAACTCCAGAACTAATGTACGTAATGATATGGATGTAAGCTTGTTCGGTAGTCTAAATTACTTACAATTATTGGTAGTCACCCTGAGCACTACTTTGTACGTAATTATTAAGATTTTAAAAGAAATGCGACTTATGTAATTTTTTGACATATTTTTCGGTGTATCTGGCTATAGCTTGAATACCGTTAAGTTTATCAAAAAATATGCTGTACTGTTTTATGTGAAATTTAATAAGTATAATGTTTGCCGTTAACACCTTTTTCGTATCTCTTATGGTTTTCCCAAAAAAAGGAAAAAACCATTAACGGGGAGCCGTGCGTAACTGGTGACCGCCAGACCTCTGATAGTTATAACTCCATAAGTATTATGCGTAATGAAATGAATGAAAGCTCATTTTGTAGGCTAAAGTACTGACAACTAATTAACATAGGCTCCCTGACACAATTCCGTACCTAACTTTTAATATTTTGAAACAAAAAGGCTGGTAACGATATTTTTTTGCTCATAGCCAAGTTTTTGGATAATAGAACTAGCTATAGCTCGAATACCATCAAGCCTATCAAAAAAAGGTATAGAATTATTTTTGTGTAAAATTTTATAAGGATTATGTTTGTCTTTGACACTTTTGCCGTATCTTCTATAGTTTTCCCACAAAATTGTAAAAACAAAAAAATGGGACCTATTTCATGGTGAGAGGGGGTGAAGCGTCAGGTGGAGAGGGGGGGAGAGTTGTGGGTTTTCATCACTACACCCAAAGGTATAATGTAACACAAGTTTGAAAACTTTATTAATTAGTTTAGGTGAAAAACATAAAATGACTGAACTATGAATACAACCTCGTTGCTCATCGTTAAGGTATCATCCAATACGTACGCATGACAGCACGTCTGCCCTTACACGCTAGCACTCTACTCGGTTACGTTACGGGCGGCTTTACAACAAAAGTGTATCTACACTCTGACGTGCTGTCGTGTGTACCTACGCCCGATTCTCAGAATAATTGTTTCGTATCTGTTTGAATTCTTGGACTGGTTGAATGTTGATCTGATACAGATTATTGTGAGGTTATCTACTTTAGATTGATGTTGTAAATGAAATTCGGTCGAAAGAGACAATAGGCAAATAAATAGATTCACTTCATTCGAGCTTCCGTTATTCAAGCTTCAGTTCAGTCAAACTAGCGTTATTCGAGCTTTAGTTCATTCGAGCTTCCGTTTTTCGAGCTTCAGTTCAGTCGAACTAGCGTTATTCGAGCTTCAGTTCATTCGAGCTTTTGTTATTTGAGCTTCCGTTTTCGACCTTCAGTAGCGGACCCCCAAAAGTGGAACACTTCCTATTTTTTTTTAATTTAGACAACGATTCTAAGTAGGTAGCGTGTAGAGAGCATGGTGCGAAATACCTTAGGCCTAGGAAAGGCGATATTTTTTTCAAACAAATTGCAGTATTTGAAATAATTACCTTTTAAATAGGTAGGTAATATATACGACAAATGATACAAACAGACGAAGAAGAAATATAATAACACTAATTATACCTAGTACCTACCTCAATATAGGTTAAGTATTATTTTCTAAGATTGTAGGTACCTACCTAACTATTGTAAGTAAGCAACCAGTTATTTCCAGAACAAATACAACTCATGGTTTCACCGAGTCACAATTTGCCCACTGAACACCGATATTAGAGCAATTTTCTGAAAGTTATGATTTCCTTTAGCCCACTTCAGCCCAGCGTTCAGTCCAATAATATTTAGGGGTGACCTGAATTCGCCCAGTGGAAATGAAACTGATAGACAAATCGCCTGCGCATGTCTTTTTGAATTTAGAAGCCGTTTGAAGTGTGACATTGCGTAAATTATTGACAGACATCATTGGTTATTTAATTTCATTAGGGTTCCGTAACCAAAAGGTGCCAGCCAACTGAATCCTATACTGTCCGTCCGTCGGTTCGTTCGTACGTCTCCTTTCCCTCTATCATCCATCTAGCTGTCCTGTATAGGTACACACGACAGCACATCAGACTGTAGGTACACGTTGTAAAGTCGTCCGTAACGTAACCGAGTAGAGTGATAGCGTGTAAAGGTCGACGTGCTGTCGTGTGTACCTAAGCGTAAAACCTGGGGTACTTAGGTACATGACTAACTCCTCCTTTTTGAAGTCGATTAAGAAGTAGGTTACCTAACGCCATGTCACCACGCAGAAAGATGTCATTCTACTAATCGTAACCATGAGTCGAGGTCGAGGAGCCTCTAGAATGGTAGCTACTATGCTCTACAATATTTTAGTATTTTACTCTACCAAAGCTGTATAAATTGGTGTAGTTACGTAGCATAAGCAGGTAGTTAGTACACACGACAGCACGTCGGCCCTTACACGCTAGCACTCTACTCGGTAACGATACGGGCGACTTTACAACAAAAGTGTACACTCACGTGCTGTTGTGTTCACTCTACCAAAAAAATAGAAGTTAAAGACTAAAACCCGACTACTAAAAGGCTTAAAACAAGACCTGCTTATCCTTATAATAGACTCATAGGAGGCCATCGGTTTATCAAATGCGAATGTGGTGTCCTCCGACTACGATTAACTATCTATGAGTCTATTTTAAGGATAAGCAGGTCTTGTTTTAAGCCTTTTAGTAGTCGGGTTTAAGTTTTTAACTTCTATTTTTTTTTTTGAGCTTTTTATTCTTGTCATTTTGGACGATCACCCAAAAATGCCCAGAATAGAACAAAGAGGGCAAAAAAACACATTTTGGTATTTTTTGTTCTATTTGTTATGTTGACGCTACATGTGTTATACATTTTTGAAAAGGTCTTTTAAATCCCTTTCATTTGATACCCATGACGATGGTATCCGATAATTTTTATTTTTAGGTCCACTACTTTAGGGCGCAGCATAGCCGCCATCTTTTTTTTTTCAAAATTAAACTATTCTATGTCACCTGGGTAATTAAGACGAATCCAACGACACCGCATTTGTTGAAATCGGCCAAGTAGTTTAGGCTCTGAGAGGGAACAGATGAACACACAAACATACACACATACATAAATACATACATAAATACATATATACATACATACACATACATACATACATACACACATACACACATACGCTGCTAAAATCATAACCCTCCTTTTTGCTTCGCTTAGTCGGGTAAAAATAAGTCAATAAGAGTATTGTTCAATACACAGTATAGAGGAAAAAGGCCCTAGGAAAGAAAAGGCATCGATGCGGATCCTGAGCCCCATTAACTTTCTAACCGCTCATTGAAAACTGATCACGATCGGGCATTCAATGCAAATAATGGCGGTCCATTACTTATCCCATGAGAAATGGCTAATGATAATCACAATATTGCACCCCTCATTAGCTCAAATCGGAAACTTTCTTGCAACCAAAAGTGGAGAACGCATCATTCTAACTTACAAAAAAGATATGATTTTTTTTCCATTGGCGGCGCTAGTTGTGAGACGTACGGCGTCTTAAGTCTGTAACACAAGTATCGATGGCGTCCCAGTAGAATTAGGCAAAACGCGACCACGCGGGAAGGCTAGATTTCGGCATTCACTGCTAGGCAAGGTTGTCTGAAAGAAGCACCGCGATACTTTTAGCTTTTATCGTTAGGACCTCTATTTTTGTAGGTAGGTATTTAAACATTTATTTTTATTTTTTTTACAAGCGTGTCCTACCTATCGTACCGTCCCTCCCTACTCTCCACACTAATAATTTTAATTTTTTGTTAAACTTTGCACGCATGCCATGGTGGCCATTCGCAGCCACCATACGGTCAGCACAGCACTCTTTTTTCGTTCACGGTATTTAATTTCAAGGTAGCGCCATCTGCGGTCAAGTAATTGCACTATTATTTTGACACTTTTTTACTGCCATCTAACTAAAAGTTTTGGAACTATGTGATGTGATTTGTAAAATTTATGTTGCTTGATACTAGGTGGCGTTACGGCTAAATAAAATACTTTTTGTAGAAACTTTTTTGAACGCCATTATACAGTAAAGAAAATAATAAAACTTGCTTTGAATTTTTACCAAAAGGCATTTCAGCACATTTTTTCGGTGTTTCAGCCAGTGAACGTTTTACTAATGAGTTTTTGAAAATAGCAAAAAGTTTATATTTTGTGATATCGAAACACACCTTGAGCTTGGCGTTGTTTGACGGACTGTCACTTTGACAATCAGTTTTATTTCGAATTGTTTCGTTCATGTCAACAAACTGCATTTTATGATCCATTTTACGGGATTTTCCTCATCAAAATCATATTTGGATATCAGACGGACTCTACGTAAGTATTTCAGACCACTTCCATCTCAGAAAACACATCTTTTCATATAGAAAACTTACGTTTTCCTAACGACCTTTTCAAGGTGTGGCTCGCGCGTTCCACTAGCTTTGTCCACTAATTAGTCACGAAAATCTACTTTTTACTTTACAGAAGTGCCTTCACAACATCCTACGATATCAGAGGAAGTATTTAGGCAAGAAAAAGTAAAGAATAACGACGAAAAATGCCAGTTTTAGAAAGTTGTTGGTCTCCGTGCATATGGGCCTCCACAGTGAAATCTGGGAGCCGGGCAGTGGCAGTTTATACTGCTGCCATGGGCCTGGTCCTTATTACATTCATAGCCTACCAAATGGCTGGCGGAGACTCAACTCAAGTGTGGAATCCACTGTTCGAAGCTGATGTCAGAGGATGTAAGTAACTAAATTCTTCTTCAAATACGATGTAAGTTACTAGTAACTTTTAATGATTTGCGATATTCACACATAATTTCGGGAAACGTCGGGATAATAAAGGTAATACATTTACCTACTAAACTTTACTGCAATTCGAACCGATTTGAACCAAAATGAAGTGTCTATGGCATATACTGTAAACTGTCGGTTGGTGGGTCAAGTTGGGTGTCTGTTGTGAGTGTAAATGTTATTTACTACCACATAGAAATCATGATTAAACTTTGAAATTTTAATAATTTGAATAACGATAATGCGAAGTTTCTTATTCTATGGGTAATTATTAATTAAATAAGGATTGCATTCCAAGATTTTTGAGTTAATCGTAATTTTTACTTGTTTTACAGCGCTACAAGTTTTTGGTGGCATCTTTATTTTCATACTTCTTCTTCTCATCTTGTTCTCTGGTTTGATGGTAAGTGTTATATTTAACAACAGAAGCTATTTTATCTACTACAAGAGTCTTTTGCAACTTTTTGATGACACGACCCCCTTACAGCAGAAAAAACCTTTTTGCTATCCTCTAACAGAGTACACCTTTAGACCATAACCACTATCCCCAAATATCGTCCTGGGAAAGCTTTGCGATCCCCTAAAGCACCTTCGCGTCCCCCCTAAGGCAGCTTAGCGACCCCCAGGGGTGGCATCCCACCTGTTGAAAGACACTACTACAAAATGCTTTATATCGTCAGCAACAGACTTGAAAAAGAGGATTAGTCCGCTGGTTGTAGGAGAAAAACAATGAAAACCCAGTTTTGGGAACCTGTCGCCAAGCCTTTGCGTTACTGACTTAAGAACGCACTTAAGCAGCGATTTCCCATACAAACGTAGTTCCAGTTTAATTTCTAAACTACAGGCTGGATTTTGCTGAAACTTGGTTTATGTCAGTAGATGACCAATACGGAGGTTTGCAAATAGTTTTTATAATAAAAGAAAAAGCCTGAAAGACATTAGAGCGATGCGTTTTTCGCGCCGAAAAGGGGGTTACTTTCAGCTGTTATTTACTTACATTGTTACACTGTCTATTGGAGTGTAACTACCTTGGGAACATCAATAATGTGTTTTACTTGTCAGAAAAAAAAAGATTTTTGAAATAGCAAACAAAATGTAGAAATGGCAGCTGAACTACGAAAAAAATTGGGAAAATAGATCTATTACGTTATAACTACAACTACATACTCGCGAAAAGACACGAACACACGTAGACTCAAACACCCGCATTGCCTCTCACTTTTCCCGCACCCCGTCTCGCTCTGGGTGAAACAGCTATAGAAAACAGTGTTTCACGCGCTTGGCCATCGCCGAGTTCCCACGGTCCTGAAGGGGCCTCTTAAGTCACAGATGACACATTTGAGTGGTCCTCTTGCCATTTCCTTGTGTAAAGACACTGTATAACTGACCTACTAGCTAGTACACACGACATCACGTCAGAGTGTATGCTTTAGTTGCATAGTCACCCGTAATGTAACCGAGTAGAGTGCTAGCATGTAAGAGTCGACGTGCTGTCTTGTCTACACACAACAGCATGTCAGAGTGTACATTTCATTTGCATAGTCGCCTGTAACGTAACCAAGTAGAGTGCTAGCATGTAAGCGTCGTCGTGCTGTCTTGTGTACTATAAAAAACTAAGGCCTTTGCATCTACGTAATCTACAGCGTCCATTGGCAACCTAACTCACACTAGATGAGTGAAGAGACCACTCGGCGCTGCAGTGCCCCTGACATTGTTTTAGATGGAGTAGGCTTACCCAGCACCTATACCATCCTGACACTACTGTGTAATATAAATATGTAGATACAAAGCTCTAAGTTGTTATAAAATAATTTCAGGTGGTGGGCATCAATATCTGGATGCGAGGGTTCGTGCTGCCGTGGCTCATCACAATGGCCGTCATCATCATCTTCCAACTCATATTCGGCCTGTGGCTGATCGGCGGTTACTACATCTATGTGAGTAAATTCTCCAGTCGGTTATTTATCCTTTGGTCAACAGTTCCAGGTAAAAGAGATCACTAGGCGTATCCAGTTGGGATGGGCCGCCTTCGGTAAACTTCACTTATTCAAATCGAAACTGCCACAATGCCTTAAGACCAAGGTTTTCAACCAGTGTGTACTGCCCACTCTTACACCAAAGATCATCATCATTATATTTAAGAGTTATCCTCTTGTCGGTGCAGCATTCTCCATGCACTTCGATCACAGGCCAGTTCCTTTGCAGCCTGGTACGTCACGACATCCACCTTCTCTTTAATTTGGTCAAAGTAGCTTCTCCGTGGCCTTCCTCTACCTCTCTTTCCTTCTATCTTTCCTTCTATTATGTTGGTTATGAATTTGTCGTGACGTAGCAAGTGGCCTAGCATCTTTCCTCTTCTGCATTCTATTGTCTTCATCAACGTTCTCCTCTCCCCTACTCTTTCCAGGACTTGCTCATTTGACACTCTTTCCGTCCAAGATATCCTCTCCATTCTCCTCCAACACCACATCTCGAAAGCTTCCAGCCTTTCCCGTTCCCTCTGTGTCATTGTCCATGTTTCGCACCCATAAAGTGCCATGGGCCATACATAGGAAAGAATAAGTCATAGGAAAGAACACCAAAGATGCTATGAACAAAGTCAACGTTGCCCAAAAAGCCATGGAGCGAGTAATGCTAAGCTACACACTACACTAAACAGTAGGTATTAAGCACAGACGGATTTTGGTGACATTTGGAAAGGAGATAGAGAGACACACCAGAACGACACCTCTAAGCTACTTATTTATTATGAAACTAATTTTTCCATGTGAATATAGGAAACAAAAGTTTTAATTTTTGTTTTTTTTTATTACAGCTTGATGCAACATTTGCAGCTTTATTAGACTTCTTATGGATGGCGTATAATGTAAGTTTCTACAATATAAATCACCTTTCTATTCATCACATTATCGATTATAGTATCTACTTAGCAATCGTGTCAACTCCTAAATGAAAGTTTCTGGAGTAGGTACCGCCGAGAAAATTCGGCTACTCTACGACGACTAAAGTATGTATGTAATGCTACTATCATTGATCTAACTAACCTCTATCTTTTGTTATGATGACCAAGTTGGTTGAAATAAATAAAATTTAATAATAGCTTTAAAACATAGACCTACCTACTTAGATGAAAACAAAAAAGGGAAGATACGGCACATTCTTACTAGCAGCCGTGAAAAAATGGGCTCGAACGCACTCATGCACATAAACTCACACAGCTTTAACTCGGTGAATAAGCGATACGCTAAACCAACAAGCCCGAGCGAGACAAGAACAGTTTCCAACCGGCGGCGACTGAATGAAAGTGAGTCCATGGACTCAGTTTTGCAGGACCACGCGTAATGGGTGAATGCCGTATCTTCCCTTTTTTGTTTTCATCTAAGCCTACCTACTAGGTAACCATCCGGGGTAACATGGCAGGCGTAGAATCGGCTTTTGTCCTACGAATTCAGTAGGGATAGCACATAAAAGCGAAGCCCTTTTGCCCTTTTAGAACCTTCAAAATCGTTTTGGTTCAAAATATCTATAATGAATTGTTTTTCTGCTTTCAGATCTACTGCTGGCTCTGCGTATACTCGCAATATCAAATCATCTACGAAATGCAGTCGCCAAATATCGAAATATTAATTGACTACTAAAAAGGCAGGTAAGTTCTTTACCATTAAGTTCTTCAACATTTTTCATTCCAACTTCCTTTTTGTAATTTCGACTTAAAAATCTTACCGCTGTTTTCAACACTGGTAACTTCACTAAATAAATACAATAGCAGTATCGTTTTGAGCAACAAAAAAAGCTTTTTTGCGCAGAAAAACAGACCGAACGATAGTTGAGTATTTGTTTGTGAAATTCCAGATTCAGAGAAAGCGGTTATTCATTTACTTTAATAAGTATTGTTTTATAAAAAAATACTAAGTACTGAGCACAAAATATGACCCTTTTGTAAAGGCAACTTATAATAGTTATTTAGTAATTGTGTGTTGTTTTTTTTTATATCCTAAGCAATAGTAAAATATTTTATAAGTAGACATTCGAAGTGCCTGATTTATTGTTATTGTGGCCAGAATTTAGTCATAGTGATATGAATTTCCCATCTAGATCTGTAAGCACAAATTTATCTGAGTCTGTATCTGTATTTTGCAATCCGTCCAACAAAATTAAATTATGCATTTATACCTACTTAAGAAAGTGATGATGAATCTCTAAAAATGAATTTTAAAATCAGATTAATTATTAACATAATAATGTAAGTATTAAATAAGAAATGGTAACATTGAATGATGATAAATTGTTTTTATGGCAATAAAATCGGTCAATTATAAAAACATCTTTGAATTTATAGAATTTATTAAAAATGGGTGCCGGGTGGCGATCTAGGGAAATAATTTAAAGTATATATCTATCGAGATAAAATGGGAAGAAGTCAATAGTAGGCAGACTCCCGATTTCCGTGTAATCTGTTAACAAACTGTTGACGGTTGGTTGTTTTTTATGCCAAAGAGATAACTGACTTCAGTCCCTTTTTAGGGTGCCGTACCTCAAAAGGGAAAACGGGGCCATTATAGGATCACTTCGTTATCCGTCTGTCTATCTGTTATGGACCCAAGGAGACAACTGAAGGCTGCAAAGTGAGTTTGAAGACAAAACCACCTCAACTCAACTGAATTTTTGCCCCTTTTTATGGCAAAAAGATAACTGAAAAGTATCAACTTGAAAGGCACAACTAGAGCCGCCAATGGAAAAAAAAATAGCTTCTTTATGGATGCGTTTTTTGCTAAAAACCCTTCATTAGGTTATCAACGCGAGGCTTAACTATTCTTAGGACCTAAGGTGTAGATTCCAGATCCTAAAACCTACGAATAAAATCTTTTATCGCCAAAAGTGGCCACTTTGGGGTGAACTTTCCTGCTGACCCCTGTGTCGACGTGCCTAAAACTAGACAGAGTTCCTCCTACCCTGTATATTTCGTTAGTTTCGACTGATTTTGTAAGATGGCGCCACAGTGCGCACTGTTAATAATTTCAAACTATAGATGGCGTAGGTAGTGAAAAAATGTGCACATTGTGATAAATAATGCTGAAATCGTGAATAGGGATGAATGAGCCGTTTTAAGCACAAATTCACAAAGCATTTCATAGATGGCGCCTACAGGCGTGGAAGAACCGGAATACGGCTGTCAAAATTATTCTGTGCTAAGCGAAATTTGACAGCCGTATTCCGGTTCCGCCAGAACTGCCCCTCTGCCCTTGACGCATCTTTTTCAATATGGCGGAATTTACTAAATTCAATATTTCACGAATTAAGACTCATTATATTGGTATTATACTAAATAGTATTTATTACCTTTGAATAAACATTACGAAGTATATAAAATCAAAGGATGACTATGCGATGCAAAAGAGAAATTAATTTAAAAACTTTGTAAATATGAACGCAATGGCGTCAAGGGTAACCCCCCTGCTTTGAATTTGTTCTTTGAAAACGGCTCATTGGGCTTGGAATAAATTGATGTTACTATCTTTTAGTAAAACAAAGGTTAATGAAAATTCTTAATCGTTTATTTGGACAAATTAAAGTTTTCTCCTTTATTTGCATCATCCGTAGGTATATAATATCAGTTAAAATAAAAAATAAAATGTACAGTTATACTTAAAATATTACAAAAATGCGCTCATAAGAAGAAACGTAAAAACATAACAGAAATTCGCGTTTATAGCCTAGAGTTTAATTACTTAGTTTTAATAAGTTTTTCAACAAAGCGTTCAAAAAACAAAATGAACAACGTACTTTTACTCATATTGCACAGTTATAGCATAAATATTACAATTATTAAGTACAATTAATTACTGAATAACACCTAATAGCTTAATTAAATTACCTACTATTCGTAGAAAAATAATTTTAAAGTGTCCGAAAAAAATATTCTGGCAGCAAAATTTCGAGTATTTAATAGCTGGGTTAAATTTATATAAATAGGTTAATTAATTAATGGAATAATCACTTGAGCAAAATAAATCAGTAACAATGGTACGAGACACCACCCACAAAGTCATATTATACAGGGCGTCCCACGGCTATGCCACATGGAGGGAAAGTACCTTAAATATTGTAGATGGAACATTTTACTGAAAGAAGACATTATTTTAATTTAAAAAACAATTTAAACTGCATTCATAGATATTGAAATAATTACATGGTTGAACCGGGAATCGAACCCGTTACATGAGAAAAATTATTACCCTGTAGTTTTATCATACCGATCGAAAGGCTTCATGATAAGGATTATTTTTTGCTAAATAACATAGTGTCAGAAATAAAAGGAAGACCATGAATTTTAACATTTTTAATACAACATTAATCAATTTATCAATGAAAATCACAGCAACAAAAGATTAAAAGTATGAAAATGAAACACATTTTTGAATTATTTCTTTATAATCGGCCAGCCGCATTGCGATGGACAACATTTTACGCGTCTTTCGGCTCAGGTTACGGCTCGATTTGTTGCATACTACCAGGTAAATGTTAAAATTCATGGTCTTCCTTTTATTTCCGACACTATGTTATTTAGCAAAAAAATATCCTTATCATGAAGCCTTTCGATCGGTATGATAAAACTACAGGTTAATAATTTTTTCTCATGTAACGGGTTCAATTCCCGGTTCAACCATGTAATTATTTCAATATCTATGAATGCAGTTTAAATTGTTTTTTAAATTAAAATAATGTCTTCTTTCAGTAAAATGTTCCATCTACAATATTTAAGGTACTTTCCCTCCATGTGGCACAGCCGTGGGACGCCCTTTATGCCTGAAAAGTTTATCTTTTCTTCAATACCTAAATTGGTAGGTATGTAGTGTGATTTGATGTTATTTATTTACATTTAGATCTTATTCCACACAGTAGGTAAGTAATTACATGCAGTAATGGAATGCTTAGTTACTAATGGAATGTACATACAATAGTTGAGTCAATAACATTACACTCTAAAGTACAGTCGAAGTCGATTACACTATTATTTAAATTAGTTATTTTACAATAATGTACAGGGTAATAATTTTCGCTAAGTATTAACTATGCTAGATTTTAAAATGATATGCCACAAGCGTAGTCTAAATTGTATTTTATAGTATTTTGACAGGGTTTCTTTCAATGATACTGAAAAATATTGAAGACCGATTTTTATCTTAAACGATGTCATTGTTAATTTTATCAAATAATTTATCGAGGTTTGACTTCAACATTTTGAGTGGTATTATGTGGTGCAAAAGATATAATAACATCCAGTTTTAGTCGAAATATCAGTATCAGAGTTCGGTCAGTAAACGGTATTCAACTTATTGCAGTTTGGCACCAACTTTTGGCACAGTATAGTCATAAATTAACCTTTTAGGTTTGCACTTCGAAGCAAGTAATGTTTTTTGTAATATCTGTTGCTTTTCAATATCCCTTGAAAAATATTTGTCATTGTGCAAACTACTTTTTTTACATTACCTTATTTATTCAACCCTAATAGAGCTCGACCAACGAAAATGCCTCATATCTTTAATTTACAACAGTGCTATAGATAAAACGAGTATTTAGTAAGATCAGTATTTTTGATTTATTGGACTTTGCGATGGCTTACTTTTTATGTTAAGATTAAAAAGTCTTTATAATCCGTATACGTTACGACGTAAAAAAAACTATGAAAAAGTTAAATAATATTTCTTGTCATGGAATAACATCAGAAAACCTAAAAGTTTTGTCATTTTAATCTCAAGCTCTAACGCCAATATAACAATATCTATTAACATAAGAATAAACTTAACAACCGATTCCAAAAACTAATTTATAAGCCGAAAGATGCAACTAATAGATTTCCGAAACTAATTCAAACCTGGAAGAAGAATCTAATGAACACAACCAACGAACCATCGTCAAAATATCCGTTTAAAATTACCGATAAAAATCTGGCTATGAGCTCGGGGCGTACCAATTCGTGTTTGGGGGCCCAGTTTTATCAACACCCTGATGGGAAGGATGTGACGTATGCGCCGGATGTGCTTGTGGATGGTAGAGGTGGAAAGATGGCGGATGGAAGTACTGTGACTGGTCCAACGTAGTCGCGTAATCCAACGCTCCAGGGACCGCCGAGTACGCTTGAGGTTTCAGAGGCAACGGTGCCTCTCCTAGATACGAATGCCTTAGAGCTTCGGAATACGCTGTGTTGTCGTACGAAATGCCGTACTGTTTATCTCTGGGGGATACTGAACCTGGCGGAGTCATGGCTGAATGATAGTCCGCATAGCCACCGTAAGCCAAATTCCCCAACTCCGTGTTTTTATGACCTAACTGGTCCCCATAACCGGACCCCTCGCTACCAGGTGGTGTAGGCAACGGTCCCGTTTGCCCATCACCCGAATAGTATCCTCCCGTTCGCCCGTCACCCAAAAAGTTACTTCGAATAACGCTTTCTCTGTTGGCGTACAGTTGTCTTAGCAAGGCCGAGGCAGGCGTCGTCGTGTGGTTACCGGGTAATTGTCTATTGAGGTGGTTTATGTGGTGGTTTTGCGTCCCTATCCATTGTATTGTTGACTTTTGCTGTTGCTGCTTCAGCAGCGCGTCGGTTGAGAAGTCTGTTGGCCTATGCGAGATTTCTTTTCCGTCCAACGCGACTGAGGGTAGGTGCTTCGACATTGCGTTTTCTAGATCTCTTACTGACGTCGCATCAGACGTCCCTTCAGGCATACTCAGCGTCGTCTTGCCTCCTTCTCTTTCTACAGGTGAGAGGGCTGCTCCAGGATTTGAGGCCGATTTTCGTCTCGTCTCTTCGTCCCGTTCAGCATTTTCTTCGTCGCAATCCGCCGTATGCTTTCGCTTCTTTTGTCTCCTCGCTGGCATTGGAGACGTTCGTTCCGTGCTGTTGTGTTGTAGTGGTATTGGCTGGCTATCACTAAGTCTGGTTAGGTGTGTGACGTCTGAGCTGGAGACTGGTGCGCTGGAGGCTGAGTCGTTGTTGGTGGGGGCTTCAGATCGTTCCGTGGGGTGTCTGGGGGGCGGTGGCGGGGCGCCGGGGGTGTCAGAGTCTGGGGGTCCGTTCTCGGGGTCGCCTGCGGTGGCCTCTTCTCGTTTGACCCCCTGGACGCTCTCCTCTAGTTGACAGCAATCCATTACGGTGTTCGGGAATTCTCGGCCGCTGTAAAAAGCAGGGATTGGTTATTGATCTGATAGTGGGACAATATTGAGTTCGCGTTGCCCTTTGCATTTTGCGATCTGGTGATTTTTAATTGATTCTTGGCTTCTACGTTTCTAGCGGTTCTCCTTTTGCGAACTCAATAATCATCATCGTCAATTTGATACATGATAAAGTGCTATTTAGAACGCTAAAAATATGATTGAAGATATTATTATCTTACCTTATAACATAATTAACACAGATGATATTTTGTTCCTCGGCGTTTTTAGAGGAGCAGACAACAGTAGCGCAGGTTTGCATCCACGTGTAGCCGCCATTTTTGTTCATTATCCTGTAGTAGTGTGTCAGGACCTGGCCTTTATTGATTACTGAAACAAGAAAAAACATTTAATTAGAAATTAGTTTGTACATACCTACCATCATACAGTTTGTAATTTAGTCAAGTAATGAGCGAAAAGTTAGGTTCGGATAATTGATCAAATTCGTATAACGGATCTGTTCTTTAGCATTAAATTGATGAGGGACTTCCTCTGGTGCATCTTCAGTAACTATTAGTTATTTTTTCCAGCTTTACTATCCGAATCGTAACTACAGTAGGTGCTGATCTAAGATTCTACCCTCTTCACCATGTTAAACTATCGATATTATCACGATCGTACTTAGCATTCAAATTTCTATGCTTTTTGACTTGGCTACTACGAATATCATCAGAATCGTTTTAACTGCCCCTAATAATTGTATTGTATTTTTTTTTTGTGACACAATACATAACTATACGCAATTTAGGGCACTGGGTCCTTTGTGTTTTCCACTTGCAAACGACCTTGAACTATCCAAATTAACGACACTCCATCCATTATTGATAATAAGGCATCAATATTAACTGATGACGGTGGCTATTATACTATTATAAACAACCTTTAAGCAGTTGCATCCATTATACTTATGCGCGACTTTGTAAACAATAAGGCAGCTTCAGAACACATGTATTGTGCTACGTGAATCATTAGGATTGTAACGCCTTTTGGTACTGTTGTGACATTGTGCATTGTTGTCTTCGCTGGTGGTTAATTACAATTCTTTGGATCGATGCCAACAAGTGAAACCGATTTAAGCCTAGCGTCCATATGAGGCGGATCGGGGCGGGCCGGGCCGGGCCGCAACGCAACGCAACGTTGGGGTGCGTCCATCTAAGCGCATCGGGGCGGATCGGCGCATCGGCTCGGCGGATTTTTTGGTGTTGCCACTTTGTCTAATCACAAATATTGTAACTTTTGAGCCCTCGTTGTGACTTTTTGTGACATTGCCTAAATTGTAACTTTTTGATGCCTAGTCGATTGAGAAATTTTCAACAGATTGAAATTATTTTGTATGATTGAGACTGAAATTTTCTGACGCGCGCTCATCTCACTCTGAATATACTATGGGTAAAATAATTATAGGGTATGGTAAGTACCTACCTATAGTTTCAGGTACGGTCCGCTTTTATGCCATTTTGGCTCTATGTGGCCCTTGGCTGCAAAAAAATTGCCAAGCCCTATTCATTCATGCCAAAATTACAGACTATTTTATATTAGGAATTTCATGCACTTTAAACTAATAAAATTGATGATAAATACTCGATGACAATTTTTTTTTTTACTTACCTAGTGAATATTTAGTTACAAAAAAATCCCGCGTTGAGTTACGTCCAACCTGCGTTCAATCTGGATCCGAAACGGAATAATTGAACGAGCGAGAGAAGCGAGCGAAGTTCTCAGAGTCTACTGGAACAATACGGCGTTTGTGAAAACCATAAACTTAACAAAACCAAAAATCAACTTCTAATACTTCTGCTGGTATTTCTTCATCATCATGATCGGTTAAGGGTGGACGATAGCAACGTGGCGGAAAATTCAGATTTTTACATTTTGTAGCTAAACTGAGCTATTTTTGTTCAGCGATTTTTCGTTCGCGGCAATAAAACAGTATTCTTTTCATTATTGTGAACTACAGAACAACAATAATTCAGCCGATTAGTATGTGTTCTGGTCTATGAAGCAGTGGCACTGCCCAAAAAACTTATCGTAGACCAGAACACATAATCAGCTGAATTATTGTTGTTCTGTTGTTTACAATAATGAAAAGAATACTATGTTATAGCCGCGAACGAAAAATCGCTGAACAAAAATAGCTCAGTTTAGCTACAAAATGTAAAAAACTGTGAAAATTTTGAATCTCCCGCCACGTTGCTATCGTCCACCCTTAAGGTTGGACGATAGCAGCGTGGAGGGTAATTCAATTTTTTTACAGTTTTATTATTTTGAAGCTTAACTTTACTGAGCTATTCGTACTAAGCGTTTGTTCAGCGATTTTTCGTTCACGCCAATAGCATAGAATTCTTTCCATTATTATAAACAAGAACAACAATAATTCAGCCGATTATGTATTCTGGTCGACAAATGGCAACACTCGCGCGCATTCGCATGCGCGAGCATGCTGTTGCCCCTGCGTCCACTAGGCGCATCGGGGCGGGTAATGCCGCCGGCAAAAATCCGCCGGCAAAAATATTGCGTCGCGGCCCGCCCCGCCCCGATGCGCTCTAGTGGACGCACTTCCATACAAAATATAGGCAGGCGGATTTTTGCCGCCGGCAAAAATCCGCCCCGATCCGCCTAATGGACGCGAGGCTTGAAAGGTGACAGGCACTAAGGTCAAAATGTCAAACTTGATGTTGAGATTTTTGTTAAAATTCTGGAAATTCCTGCGAGAAAGAACAACAGACTCTTGGTGTGACATACATGAAGCTTGGCATACGTACAATCATGCAAAAAAACAATAATTTGACTCATCAGTCTTACATGGACGTGGGTACCTATATCTACATAAGTAACCTCGTTTGATTTCACTTAAATGTTGGAGGGGAAACTAATTGTTTAAAACCAACACGTCTCATCGCAACTGCGCCAGTATGAACAGTTTCATTACGACACAAAAACTAATAATTTGACCATCAGAATTCCCAATGACTATGTAGGTAGGTAGCCGCCAGCACATTACCCGCTTTCTACCACAAACACCCGGCCTCTTACATTAGAACTATTGAAATTATTCTGATGGGATATGTACTACGAATTTGGAACTTATCGCAACTCCATATGGTTTAATTTTGTTCGTATTCGTGGTTACTGTCACCGGAGTCATAAAAGCAGTTGTGCTCTAGTCTATGTTAATACCAACATTTGGTATTCCGCACCCGGATTTGTCCACATAAGACGGGCATCCAACGAAACAACGACATTTTAAATTCAAATTGATGGACCAGTAAAGCTATCAACGCTTCAAGGCGTAGAGAAGATCCTATAAAAATCACTTGCTCACTGTCCTGCCTCGTGATTGGCATTTAAAGTGGCGGCCATTTTGTTTTCGAGTGTCAAGTGAAGGTACAGGATGCTAATTACGTCATGGGTGCCTTCCATTCATTCGTCGAGCCTCAAATAAGGCGTGAAGAAAATAAATTGTACTTAAATGGGAAAGGAAATGTGGGTACAGAACTTGGACTTCCGTGCCGGAAGAAAGACGAAACCGAAGTCGAAAATAATCCAATACGTGATGCGGGTACACCCGTCGTCAAAAGTAATGAAATATATGAAAATATCGTAAAGAAAGAAGTACCAAGAGACTTGGAAACCTCAGAGGCGTACAGTAATAAAGAAGCAAGAAAGTTTTTACATATCTATCTCGAAAGATATTAAGGCATGTCATTTCCAACGTCTATTCCCTTGGAAGGGAAGCCGAAATGATGTATAAACATTATTATTCATATCACAATCCACCAAGACGGGCCGGCGACGCGTTGGTCGGGATTAAAATTATATTCCTCTGACGAATTGCTATATTATAACGTATAATACCTAACATAATATGAATAAGAAACTTGACTTATTTTCCTGAAAACCTTGGTAATAAGCGTACCGTCACAGAGTACATATTAGGCCTACGGAAGTCACTATTGTAACTTTTGGCATGCTGTAGACACAATTTTGGTCTTCGCTTGCCATAGATATATCTTATCAAAGCGTAGACCAAGTCTACGACTGTTATCCCGGATGCATATTTAGGACATGTACCTAAACCTAAATCAGTTCGTTGACTCCAATTTTAATAATCCCTTTGAAAAATCCTCATAAAACTCACGTAAGTTGTCAGCCTATAAAACTTCTAATCAAAGCGTAAACGATGCACCAATCTTTCCTAGAAACCAACTCAGTGGCGATAATTTTTCCTCCTAACACCCTTGCACCTCGCCCCGTCTTCTTGACATGAATTTCTAAAGGACCAACGTTGCATACAAATTGACGAGTTACGACACCAGGCACAATGCGAGGATTTCACCACGATTGGGTCACCGACGATGGAAATGGAATCACTCGATAATGTAGTCAGCGTAGGACTAAATGTCCGAAGGAGCGATTGACTTTGGTGGCGACAGAATTTTTGATAATTCCCTTCCTTGTTACTCTAACCTCTCTGGTCCCTTGCTCGTCTTGTCTTCTGACTTTCTGACCAACCGCTTTCCTGTCTACTGAATGTCTAGCAGTTCTAAGCCACCACTAGACTGCTTTTAACCGTTGTCCGTCGACCCACCCAAGATATGGTCTTCGGTTCTTTTCGGTGTTTGGCTTTCTTTATTCAGTCTTTTTCTGCCACTTTGACCCTTTACGACCACGCCTCGCCATTCCTGTCGGCCCGACGTCGCTCGGGTGCATTCATACACCAGCGTGGACCTAATTGATCGCATCGGTGGTTTTCCCCGAGTTCTGGGGCCTTCTTCCTTCCCTTCACAACAATGCGGTCAACGGAGTTGCTGTCTCGTCGAGACACATCTAATCACCTTTGGCTATAACGAAAAAGAAGTAAAGGAAGATAATACTCACAATCTACGTGACATTTCCTAAGTTTGTTGGCGTCCTCGCCGTGACAGAGCGCGTAGAGGTTCTTCCCCGTAAGCTCCTCCGCCGTGTAGCCCAGCAGCTCTGATACCCTGCTGGAATGAGACAGAGATGTATCATGGACGATTAGAAGGAAGCGTTTTTGTCAAGATGGTATAGGTGTTGGGCAAGCCTACTTTATCTAAAACAATGTCCCAGACACTGCATCGTCCGAGTGGCCACTTCACCCATCTAGTGTGAGTAAAGGTGCCACAGACTTCAGTTTTTGGTTAGGTTTTTTGGTTGGTTATATAGGTACTATCTGTTCCGAATCAGAAAGTGTGATAGGTACTTATTGTTAGGTAGCACACTATCCGGTGATTGAAATCACGGCAATTATAAAAAAAAATGGGTGGATAGGGATAATCAATTAGTGGATTTAGTATTTACATTCCGACTATTGTGGGAATTGCTAGTTGCAAGCATCTTTATTAAGGAACATAATTAAAATGCAAACGTTCACAAACAAGATAAATCAAATCAAAATACCTGGGCTCGCAGTGGGCTATCCTAAAGTCGAAGTTGATCCTCGTGACGAACATGTCAGACTCCAGCCGAATCTCGTGGACCGAGGGCGGTGGGAGTGCGATGGCAAGCGCCACCATGCCCAGGAGTGAGGGAGGCGACTTCCGACTGTGAGAGAAGGTGTACTGCGGCCGGAGGCGACACAGCATCAGGACCACCTGGAAGGTAAGAGAGGAGATGTTGAGGAGACGGTTGTAAGATCTGGTATCAAATTGTTGAACGCGATTATGTTCCTGTTGGTTTCTTTGTCTTTCAGAAACTTTTCCCGGCGTTAACTTACAACTTTGCATGTAGGAAAGATGATTTGTACAGCGTGTATCTCCACTCACACTAGATGGGTGAAGCGTCCACTCGGTCGCTGCAATGCCTAGGACGTTGTTGAAGATTGAATTTGCTTCACCAGCAACTACATCCTGTCAGCTTAGTCGGCCTAGGCCACAGGAAAGATAACTCAATTGCGGACCCAATTAATCCACTGGTTTAAGTACTCGAAATGTTTTTCTTAACCGTCAGCGACTTGTTTTGCTACTACAATTCACGAACTAACACATAGCAGGGCCAATAAAGGCCTACCAACTAATAAATACCACCTTATTCTTCCTCCAATTAATAAGGGAAGTTCATTAACCCATTACCCTAATCGACAACCGAAATCAAACCCTAATCTCAACTCCAGCCAAACAACTGAAGAGCCAATTGTAAAATTAAACCAATAAACGTTGGTCCCGGGGCAAAATTGTCTTATTTAGTGCTAGAGTAATGACAAACGGACTTGTACCTAATTGCTTCGCCGATATTCAAGCTTCCCATCAGCCATTTAGATAGAGATAAGTTGGAGTTATTGCCCTTACTTGGAACCAACGTGCTTCCGCGCAAAGGCTTATGGAGCGTATGTCTTGATTGTCCAATCTCCTAACTTATAAATTTTTCAATAACGTCGAAGTTTTGATTAGTTATTTCACCATTCGATTATTGAGCTGTTCTCTCATAGCCATCCACAAGTTGAAATGTTTAGTGCAAATGTATATATATGCTCTAAGGTTCCTTCAATTTAACTAAATAAGTAATACCTATCGACAGTTGGAACTACATGATTATTTAGGTATCTATGTGCTGTGTATGTTTAGCTTTTACGTACCCGCTATCTAAGTACCATTTTACGCCTCTTAAATCCCAAAAACATCCAAAACACTTAAACACAAATAAAAAGCTTTTTATTATGAACACTTCATTCATAGAGACCCCAAGAAAAACAATCTATTACAGCGTTTTACGAACTCCAAGGAAATTCGCAAGTCGCTTGAGATATAATCGCAGTTTATGTTCTAACGCCGAGTCGGGGGCAAAAATTATGGGCCTAAAATTGCGCCTTGCGGCACCCCACGCAGAACAATAATTCTAACCAATAATATTTGTGTTCTCCGGCAGGATAAGGATAACTTTATGAATTCATTTGTAATGCTATAAGGAAGTGGCATTTTATACAATAAAAAGGATAGTTAAATCGGGAAGGTGATCCTTTGACCTTCGGGCGCTTTTGTGTGGTATGGTGTGTCTTTATTTTAACTTCCCCTAGTAGTCGTAGTATAAATTATATGTTTAGAATCCCAAAAGGCATGAATGATTAAATTGAGCAAATCGTGGATTTATTTTTTTACAACATCAGCATATTTTAGAAGATCTTTCATCACCATTCAGTACGAGTCCTTTGTATTATGATCAAATAACCTTTGTGGCAAACATGTCCCAGACACTGAAGCATCTGTTGAGAGTGGTCACCTATAGTATGGTTAAAGGGCTATTAAAATAACTATAATAATTAAAGCTTATACTATGTTCCCGAAAAAATATCATCAGCTCCAAGAGATACCAACCCGCCAGTTGCCACTCTCTCCTTGACTGGTCTCAGCACCCTCCTTGCCTCTTCCGACCTAGATCGAAAATGAAAATTAAGCGTCCATTTCTTCCTCTAAGAGATTTCTTTTTAGAGATAAAATAAGAATAATGTCCACAAATTTTCACAGTCGCTCTACGTATTATTAATGACTTCAGTAGAGTGTATAAATTATACTGTTGTCGTTTTAGATAAAGGTGTTGCTTTCGCTTCCTTTCTCGTTATGATTTTTGTTGTTAATGTCCTTTACATTTATTAAAATTCATTTCGTTATAAAAACATGCTTTCTATGTTGTAAGTATGTTGGTAACTGACTATCTGATAGAGGAGATTTTCCTATGTTATTTTTTCCATTTCATTATCTCTAGCTATTTCTAGTATTCTATCGTTCTTTTAAATCAGATTGGTTTTTGTTAAAAGGAGCCATGCGCCTTAAGTCTGCAAGGCGGTCTTATTTCGATCGTTTCGTTTTTACTTTTAAATGAGATTCTAAACAAGAGAAACCAAGGTTTCTATCAAAGACAAACGTGAAGGCGCTTGCTGTGGTGACAGCTTCACTACTTTCTTGTTTAATTATTCTGCAACTTCTTCCTCTTCAGAGTCCACTGGAGGTACCCGGTTCGATTCCCAGTGCGGGCATGTATCTATGACTTTGTTTAATTTCAAAGTTACGTACATTTGTGAATTTGTAGTAGCAATACCACTCGCTAACTGTGAAGGAAAACATCGTGAGGAAACCCGCGGCTCAGTTGGCTCCACACGTATTGACCTGTATTTCCTGTGGGCTAGGTCGACTAAGCTGTCAGGATGGTATAGGTGCTGGGCAAGCCTACTCCATCTAAAAAACAATGTCCCAGGCACTGCAGCGCCGAGTGGTCTCTTCACCCATCTAGTGTGAGTGAAGGTGCCACTGGACGCTGTATAAATCATCTCATTACGTAGATGCAAAAGGCCTTAGTTTTCTTCCTCTACCAGACCTTCAGTGACCTCGAAACCAGACCACTCCTTACCCGATATCCGGAAGACTTGAAGTGGCACCCTCTCTTCGTGAGCGTACTCTTCATTCGCACGCAGAACGCTCGGTCCATGCCCCGGTAGAGGCTCCCGCTCGCCGCTAAGCTCATTATGGCTGACACTATGGACAAACACAAATAATTCATTTTTATTTTCATGTAGGTAGCTTGTGTGCAAATAACTGACAGCGTTTTCCATATTATATTACTTTACTTTTTAAATGAAACACTCCTACTACAGGGTGCACTTTAAGTCGATAGCGAAACTTTAAGTAGGCTGTCTACTGATCAATACAAACAACTTGTACTAGGTGGCGAAAAAAATTAAGCGAAAAAAAATTCTGCTGTTTCATACATTTGATGCAGTACTGAGTCGACCTTTTGTATAGAACAGCTGATATTTTTTTAGCTCCATTTTTTTCACCACCTAGTACAAGTTGTTTGTATTGATCAGTAGACAGCCTACTTAAAGTTTCGCTATCGACTTAGAGTGCACCCTGTAGTTAATAGCCAGTGAGAACAGGGTTTGGCTGAAAATCAGCGCTGTGCAGATGCATGCCACTCACAGCAACATGCTGAGCCAAGCCCTTTTTTCCACAAAACTCTTGTAATAAATAATTTTATAAATGTATGTTTGTATTATGTGTGTTTTGTGTTAAATAAATGTTTTTTCAATTTTCAATTTTTTCATACAATAAATTCATGGTTTTTTTCATCGCCCACAAAAATGTGACCTATACTACCGTAGACGACAGACATGTATTTATAAATTCTACCCTATTTTATTCCTGTACGCGGGTGTACTACCTATACATGGTAAAATGGTTTCCATACAAATGTGCCCTTTTGGCAGGTGGACTTTTCAGGCGCCACCGACCGACAGCGAGATGACCCAAGGTTATACGTACCCATCCATTATGTCGGCTTAGTCTACTGTATGTTAACACTATTTTCAATGGGGCTCGTTTCTCTAACGGAACTACGTTTTTTCTTGTCGAAAAGGTCCCACCACATTTTCCGCTTCGCCCTTCGCTAATCGTGTAATTCGTGGTCAATCAACTTGGTGTCTAATTAAAATATTTTTCTACAGAGACTGCTAGTTCAGATTCGTCAGACCGTTAGCACCGTGCCCTAATTGATTTCGCTTTGACTCCTTCAGTTTGGGATGCTACCTGAGCTTCTCAAAGTTTGGCGGTTCTTTCGAGAGTTTCTTGACTTTGTTTTCAATTCGATTTTGAATGCCCCTAGACTTGTAGATACAGGCTAAATATTACTCTTTCATACTTAATTAGAATGTGTTGAATTAGACTGCATAAAACCTTGTTTTGAGCTGAAATCTTGGTATTCAATCTCTAGATCCGTATAGCCATCATGTCTTTAGGTAATACTTAACATCTTTTTACGATTTTGATCAGAATCATTAAGGCAGCGCCTGCAAATGTCATCACGATTTACCTTTGATTTTGATTTTGATGATTTTGTCATTGGGTCTGCAAATACGTAGCGAGGCTGACACAGTACAAAGCTATGTGCAGTTGTGGCCTTGATGACTTCGAAACTAGGACCTGATTTGGATCAGAGTTTTCCTGTGACTTGGGTTCTAATTTTAGAAGTTACGTCTCTTAACTGTTATACAGTGTAAACCAGAAAAATATTTCATGTTTCTATTTTCAATTATTTAGGCTTGTCAGTCACTTCAGTCCTAAGTACTTTATCAAAAACAATGCCCCAAGCACTACAACGAAGGATTACTCGCTTCATCTAGTGCAGGGGTTCCCAACCTTTTTTTGTCTACTGCCCACTTTAAGAATAAATTATTTTTTAACACCCCCTTTTTTAACATACTTAAAAACCGCTAAGTACTTATAACTGATTATTGAAACGCAACTTTATAGTATTCGGACAGAGTATCTTTTTTTTTTCTGGGTCTCTTACTTCCCCCCTTTAGGCCTGCAGCGCCCACAAGGGGGCGTTATCGCCCACGTTGTGAATGACTGATCTAGTGTGAGTGAAGATACCACTGAACGCTTGTAAGTAGGTACACACGATGGCACGTCAGAGTGTACACTTTTTTTGTAAAGTCGCCCGTAAGTCCCGTAACGTAAACGAGTACAGTTCTAGCGTGTAAGGGTCAATGTGCTGTCGTGTGTACAAGAAATCGGTCCTGTAGGAAAATTCCTAAGGTTTTTTGTCAGTCACTTGTTTTATATTTTGAAGATTGATGCTTCTGACACCACATCAGCATATTTTTAAGTTTAGCAAAGTTTAAAAACCCCTGGTTCCACGTCTGCTGACAGACCCGGGATGGCTTCTCGTCATCTTGTCCACGCCTGTCAGATGACAATGTGACCACTTTTTCCACTGCACCAGGGCCCAATGTCTCTTTGCCACGGCCGTCACACAACAATCACCGGACTGTCACATCGATGTTGCTCTGATTGATTTTTTCCCAAAAGCCTTAATCGTTTTTCAACACATCGCGAGTAAATTGAAATTGATCCGTCGCTTGCCCTTGGCAACACTCGTGTTGGTAAATTAGAAGCTGGTGTAATAATGAGAAAGGTTTACGCTAAGTTTTTTGGGTGGAATTTTAATGATAGCTTGACTGACGGATGGGATGTGATGACGTTACAAAATATTCTCTAACTAAACAGTAACAGTTATCATCACGAGCCTATTACCTACAGTTATACAGAGTAATTTTTAAATAGCTTTTTTCTTGAAACACGTCGAATTCTAAATGTGATTTCCAACAACTTTTGTTCTACGACTTTTCCCATAGCTAGATACTTTGAATGCTTAAAAAGTTGGAATTTGTGCCATTTCAGTGCCACTCTCTACCACCATAGTCACTCTCTACCACCTGAGAGCACAAAAAATTGCGCTTTCACCAAAGTCGTAGAAGAAAAGTTGTAGGAAATCACATTTAGAAGTTGGGGTGTCTGAGGAATAAAAAGTAAGATGTAGCCTGTACAATTTTATTGTACATGTCCCACTAGCTGGGCAAAGGCCTTCTCTCAGAGAGAGAGTTCGAGCTTAATCACCACGCGTGCTCATTGCGGGTTGGCGATTTTTGCGTTCTGAGGAATAAGATATTTAAAAATTGCCCTGTATAGTGTGCAGCCATTGCAAGACACCCAAAAGTACAAACCACAAAAAAAGAAGTGCCATCCCAAACACAATTCCCACGAACAAAAATATGACTGTAAATCTAAAATTAAGTTACGCAGTGTGTAGACGATTGGGGCGGGTTGCGATCGGTGGTAGGCAGGGAAAATGAATGAAAAGACGATTTTGATAGTAAAAAAGGAAATGTGAAAATGTGCGCTTGCGTGCCGCTGGTGTAATAGGTTATCTGTCAAAAAAGCTTCGCCCGCGGTCCGCTTGGAGCGCGGGCGTCGCATGCACACACACAGCGCCACGCACCCACACACACACGAGTATTTATTTAACGTTCCGTTATATTTCACGCTCCATTCCCAACATCCTCCCCCTTAGTGCTGTCTTCGCAGCACTCATCATGGACTGGTAGGGGTACGATACGCGTTGCGGGTCTCTGTCGAATGCCCGATCTGGTCTTTACCTCGACTATCCTCACCCTTCCGTCCTTGCCTGGGTGGGTTTTCACCACTCTGCCTCTCGGCCAGGTGTTGCGGGGACTGTTGGGGTCGACGATGAGAACCAGGTCTCCTTCTCGCAGCTGGTATCCTTCTTGTGTCCACTTTTGTCGAGGCAGCAGAACGGGAAGCACCTCCTTGAGCCATCTCTGCCAGAACATCTCTGCCAGTCGTTGGGCTGTGCGCCAATACTTCCGTAGGCATAGGTCGGCATCTTCAAATGCGCCCAGTAAAGGTAATGCAGATGGTGAGCCTAGCAAAAAATGGTTTGGGGTGAGCGGTTCCTCGCTGTTGGATTCGACGGCCACGTGAGTCAGCGGTCTGCTGTTTACGAGGTTCTCTACCTCAGCCAGGAGTGTCATAAGAACTTCTTCTTTAGGGGCTCGCTCTTTTAGTACAGTTTTCAGCGCCGTTTTTACTGATCGGATAAGTCGCTCCCATGCTCCGCCCATGTGAGGGCTTAAGGGAGGGATAAAATGCCACTGCATTTCGTTGTTTACGCCAAATTCCGATAGGCGTCTCTGATCGATATCTTGCATGCATTTCTTTATTTCTGCATCAGCGCCTCTAAAGTTGGTGCCATTATCTGAGTATAGTAACTTTGGCCATCCACGTCGCGCTGCCATGCGCCTGAGTGCCATGATCATAGAGTCTGTGGAAAGTGAGGGCACCAATTCTATATGTATGGCGCGTACAGTTAGGCATGTAAATAGGACACCGTAGCGTTTTTCGTGCCGGCGGCCAACTGTGATGTCCATGGGTCCAAAAAGGTCGACACCCGTACAGGTAAAAGCTCTGTGGTTGTGCATCAGTCTTGCTTCAGGCAGGTCACCAAGTCGTGGGGGTGCAGGCTGTGCCTTCTTGATTCGACACAGTAGGCATTTTGCGGCGACTGTCCTGACGGTTGGCCGAAGTCGCGTAACCCAGTAGCGCTGTCGCAGTCTAGTTATGACAGTTTCATTGTTTGCGTGTGCAGCGTTACAGTGGAAGTGCTTGACTATCAACCTGGTTACGTAGTGCCGTCCATCAAGGATCACCGGGGCCTTTACATCACTCTCGACCCGCGTGACTGCATTAATCCTCCCGCCAACACGAAGGAGTCCGTCGTTGTCCAGGTAAGGGGTTAAAGTTTGTAGCTTACTGTGTTTGTCAATGGCTTTGTTTTGTTTCAGGCATTCTATCTCATTTGCGTACGATTCTGACTGGGCGTGTCGCAAGAGAATTATTTCAGCTTGTTTCATCAAGGTGCAATCTATTATGTAAGCTTCACTACTGTTATTTTTCAGATTTTTCAGCTTCTTGATACATAAAAGCACGGTAGCCATAGTGCGCAACAATCTCATCCACGATGAGAACCGGTCGGCCTGCGGTACAGGAAGGTAAGTACATGTTTGGTTTGTTATACATACAGTGTGAATTTTTTCTAACATCTCTGTGTTTATTTTTGTTTCAGGTTCCATCATCGGCCAGTGCTCGGAGGCTTTATGGAGGAAGGATGGCCCGCAGATCCACTCACAGTCGTTGGTTAGGCGGTAATTATTTTTCTTCGTTGCAGCGTCGGCGATGTTCATGGCGGTAGGTACATAGTGCCATTCTCTTATCGAAGATAAGGAGTCTATTTCGCCTAGGCGGTTAGCGATGAAAGTTTTATAAGTTCTGCACTCGTTGCGTATCCAGTGTAAAACTACGCTCGAATCGGTCCAATAATATTTTTCGTCGGCTTTCAGCTTATGCTCGATCTCGATAGTTTTGGCTAGTCGGCATCCAATGAGAGCAGCCTGTAGTTCCAAGCGCGGAATCGAGGTAGGTTTTACCGGCGCTATTCGACATTTGCTTCCGATAAATGCCACGGAAATATCTCTCTCATCTCTTGTTGTCAGTCTCCAGTAAGCGACCGTCGCGACGGATGATAGCGACGCGTCGCAAAAAATATGCAATTGCAATAATTTGTTGTTGCCAGACGATTTTGAGCGTTGTGACTGGGTAGTAAAGTACCATCTGGGTATGCGAATTTCTTTTATTGATTCGAGTTGCAAAATCCATTCTTTGAACGAGTTTGCTAATGGAGTAGGTATGACGTCATCCCAGCTGACGTTATTTTTCCATGTTTCTTGGAGTATTATCTTCGCGGTGATAAGGAATGGGGCAAGCAGGCCGTAGATATCGAATATTGACATAGTTATTTTCAGGACTTCTCTTTTCGTAGGAGGTCTGCTTGCATCGAGTATCTCTTTAGGTATTCGTTCAAGTGACAGATCAAAACCGATGGAGTCGCTCGCTGGGAACCATAACATCCCAAGTGCCCTCTCGGCGTGATTTTCTGTTTTCAACCATATAGCGTCATTGCATAAGGTTGCTTTTGGCATGGTCATCAGTACGTTAGAGTTATTACTGACCCAATTGCGTATTTCGAAGCCACCCTGTTTATGGATGTAGGTGATATCTTGTATGACTTGTATGGCTGTTTTTTCGTCGTCATGGCTATGTATGTAGTCGTCCATGTAGTGGGCTGTCAGGATCGCGTCGACAGCCTCTGGCATCTCTTTCTCGAACCTTTGAGCGTTTGCATTCTTGACAAATTGCGCTATGAATGGCGAGCAGTTGGCGCCAAAGATCAGTGACGTCATAGCGTATTTTCTCATAGGTTCCGATGTCTTTTGGTCTCTCCATAAAAATTGAAGAGCGTGTTGATCTTCCGGCCTGATCTTGATTCTTAAAAACATGTCTTTGATGTCTCCGACTACACCAATAGGTTTTTCTCGAAATCTCATCATTATTCCCAACAAGGACTGGTATAGGTCGGGTCCTTGAAGAAGGTAGTCATTTAGTGAGTGACCTTGAGATCTGGCCGCAGCGTCAAAGACAAGACGTAATTTCTTCTTCTTGGGGTTGTCGACCCCAAAGTGCGGTAGGTACCACTCTCGCGCAGGTGACTCTTCGTGTTTCACTTCTCGGGCATAACCGTTTTCGAATAGATGGTTGACTCGTTCGCGATAGCGCTCGGCATATTCGGGGTTCATTGACATCTTCTTTTCAACGTTTCGAAGTCTTTTTGCGGCGCAGTTGTATGAGTTTTGCATGGTTGCGCTTTCGTCTTTCCATGGCAGTCCGACTTCCCATTGATTTTCAGATAGTTGGATGGTTTTATTGAGTGTATATACAGCTTGTTGATCGAGTTTATTTTCACGTGGTATCAGTGAAATACCTATAGCTTCGAACTCAAAGTAGCGTCGGACCTGCTCGTGTAGTAATAGGTCTGAGTCGGGGGCGCTTGTGTCGAAGTTTGTTGATAAAAACATTACGTTGGATGACTCGTCGGCGGTGTATGTAGCATGATCAGCTGATGGCGTGACGTCACATGATAGGGCGCAGACAGCGCCGTGTATGCACCAACCCAGCGCTGTGTGAGTAGCATGGGGTTGGTTTTTCTTGCCCATTATGACTTCAAGGGGTGCGAGTAAGTGAAAGTTGTCCTGCCCAATCAACAGCTGTGGTTTTATTTCGCCTTCGCCACAGTATAGGCAGTTTTGTAAGTCTCGCAAGTGGTCATAATCTGAGACGTTGATGTTAGTCTGAGTGGGCAATTGAAGCTCGTTGATTTTGCGTGCTTTAATTTCATAGTTTTCTCCAGTTTTTGTCAACAAGGAGAATTCGACGCGTTCGCTGGTGCATGTTATTTCGCCAGTATTTAGGGCTCCGCGTATTCTCATGGTGTGCTTTTCGCCGTGCAGCCCCGCGCGCTCGGCGAGCTCCGCGGATATCAAGGTCACAGTGGCGCCGTCGTCGAGTAGTGCGTGCGTAGGTATGCATCCGTTGGGGCCGTTCACACAAACTTTCACGGTTTTCAGTAAAACAACAGGATTTCTTACTGCGGTTGTGTTTGCTATGGCATCTTCGGGCTCGGATATCACTGGCAGACCGTCCGTTGCTGAGCTTGTTGGCTTCTTCCAGTGCAGCAAGCTATGATGGGGCTGCTTACATTGATCACATGTAGGGGCGTTGCATAGTTCTCTGTCGTGCATTGATGATAAGCACTGATAACATAGTCGTTGCGATTTGACAAAACGCCACCTGTCGCGTCGCATAGCCCGTTTGAAAAGCTTGCATTCGGTGAGTGGATGCTGGTGTTTGCGACAAAACTTGCAATTATTATTATTCTCGACGCTGACGACCATGGCTCGGTGATGAGATTGGTGAGGAATAAAATTCCTTTTGTAGGTATCACTGTTTTGTAAGTTTATGTAGCTGATACCTGCAGTTGCCGTTTTGGTTGCTTCGCAAAATAGGAAATTAGATAGAAGTTCCATCTTTGGTTTGTTTACGTCTCTGTTTTCAAACAAGTAGTCGGCCCACTTGGTTATGAGGGGGCTCGGCAGCTTTGTCAATACTGTTGTGACCAACTCAGGACTGTTCAAATAAGTAACATCCATGGCGCGAGCAGCTGTAGTAAAGTTCTGAACCTTTATTGCAAAGCTTACTATTTGTGTGTGATAAGTTTGTGGTAAAGGGTGCATTTTCTTTAATTGTGCAACGATTTTGCTTATGATGGCTTCAGGTCTGCCGAATTGTAGTTCTAGGGTTTGTATGACGATGCTTGGAGACACTGCACCCATCAGCAGTGACGACACTGCTTCCTTTGCCTCGCCCTTCAGGCACTTGCGCAGTCGCCACAAATTTTCTGTTTCGTTGTACTGACACATAGTAGTAGATTCGTTGTAGGCCTGCTTAAATTGCATCCATTCCAGCGGGTCGCCGTAGTACGGAGGTAGGTCTTTCGATGTTGCGAGACGAGACAATAGTTGACCATAACCGACTTCAGGGTGTGCTGTGTTTGTTTCAGGGGCATTGTTTACCATAATGCTGCGTGGGGCGACCGTGTTTGAGCCATGATTGCTGTCGCCGCCGCCGCCGTGACGCGAGCCCTCGGTTTGTTTACAGGTAGCGCGCAGTTGCGGATAGGTATTTATCACTTTCTCTTCTTTTTCAGGTTGTTCGAGGGTGACACTTTGTTCCAGCCATTCGTTGACACGGTTTTCACATGTTTGCACTGAACGAACACTAACACTGGAGCGAGCTTCATCGTCAAGCGCGGCTAGATCTGCCGCGAGTCGTGAGTCGATAAGGGCTAGCTTTATCTTCGCTTTTTCCTCTGCAGCTTTCAGTTCGAGTTCTTTCTTTCGCGCTGAGATAGATGATGATGAGGCTGAAAGCCTGCGTGACGGTGGGGGCTTCGGAGCGGGTTCCGTTTTGATACTGCCGTTTTGACCTTTGGTTGGCTTTGGTTTTTCCACTATTTCAGAGTGCGTCTTCATTGGTTTCTCTTCAGGCGCCGTCGTTGCTTGTTCATCCATTCGATATTCACTACGTGTTTTGACCATTCTGCGTAATGATGGGCTATGGTACATGACGAACGACGGAGACGGTGTGCCTTCAGTCCAATCGTGATCCGTCTCGAGGACCAGCTTTTTGTAGACGATTGGGGCGGGTTGCGATCGGTGGTAGGCAGGGAAAATGAATGAAAAGACGATTTTGATAGTAAAAAAGGAAATGTGAAAATGTGCGCTTGCGTGCCGCTGGTGTAATAGGTTATCTGTCAAAAAAGCTTCGCCCGCGGTCCGCTTGGAGCGCGGGCGTCGCATGCACACACACAGCGCCACGCACCCACACACACACGAGTATTTATTTAACGTTCCGTTATATTTCACGCTCCATTCCCAACACAGTGGTCACCCAAAAAACGAGTCCGTACCGAAACCAAAAGCTAATAGATTCAGGGCGTCGAAATGAAATATTAATCAAGAGCATAAAGAGAGGCGTACTGACATCCCATTGACCGTTTCATAAGGTACACAATTTGCCGTGAAGCGCCAAAGTCGGAGGTACAGAAGGCGCAGTTTGTGAACTAAATGGTTGTAATAGTTAAGGAGGCGAATAGGGGAATTTTCGGCAATACTCGAGCGTGGCAGTTTAAGATATGAGAGATACCTTAGACCTAATACAACAACCTTGTAAAGTATTTAGCTCTATATGTAGTGACGCGCGCCTAGGATAGAAGATCAGATTAGTAAAAAAATGGATAGTCTGAAAAAAAAAATGGTCTAAAATCAACCCCCAATATCTTAATCTGACGCGCTCGAGTATTTCAAAAAAACTTTTTTTTTTGCATTTTCAAAAATTCATCGTAACTTATCGTCACGCCGAAATCGTCATTTTTTTTAAAGGGAGCTTCCTTGGGGCCTACTTAACACCCCTTCCGAAAATCTGACGCGCTCGAGTAATTTTTTTTTTTTTGCATTTTGACTACTTTACGCCTACCCCCACCACGCAAACCGGCAGATTAGTATACCGTTGTTATCAGAGGCACTCGGGGCACACGTAGTATGAATATCTGACGCGCTCGAGAATGCCCAAGTAACTGTTTTTTTTTTTAATATTTTTGAAAAACCGTACACGCCAAACCCACCGCTAAAATGGTTTTTGCCATACGAGCTTTTCTTTTCGAAATTATTTTATCTTTCGATTTTGATAGGTCTCGACGGCGCCGTTGAATTACGCCATTTCGCCTCCCTAACTATAAAGCACTGCACACTTTCGTGCCTAGTGTGTGAAAGCTGCGACGCAAGCTCTGTCTCTCTAACCCTCTCTTGTCTGTCTCTCTGTCGTCTCTCCATCTCTCGATTTAAAAAAAATGGCTTTGATTATTGTATCTCTGAAAATTGGGACACACTCGTAAGACAGACCTTACTGATACGTGAAAAAAATCATCAGCTACAAGCCAGCCCAGTTCAACTTCCGAGACTGCGTTGTCAACTTGGGGATTTTTACTTGTTTCCTCATACAAACCCCGACAGAAATGATGTTATTTTATTCTGCGCGTTAAAAAGTCTGCCATTTCCTCTCAAAGTTGGTACAAATTCTCATAAAAAATCCACTGGCAAATAAATTTAAAAAGGCATTCAAAAATCTCTACTAAAACGCGAAAAATGGCAGACTCTACTTTCCATGGAGTTATGGAACTGATATAGACAAGGCACTACCAAAAACTTACTTTCACGCCGTCCAGACCTTCGGAGTCTCACTATTCTGTGGCCAAGTCTCCATAATCTAATTTCAGTTTGGGCTTAAACTTATTATCATCTGAGTATTGACCGATTCGACATAGCGGGTGAGAGAAAACTCGCAGACCGTACTGCTACTGATTGAAGTAGGTGCAGCGGCCTTCGAAGTACGGAAAATGTAATTGAATTCTGTTACATTTACTTTTTCATTTATTTTCCATTTTATTTCATTCATACTTTTTATTTCTCTGCTATTACCTACTAAGCGGGACGAGGAGACGTTTCGGTAACTTTCGTGTTTTTATCGTTTTGATAACTATGGCTTAAAAATAAAATAAGGACAGAAGACAGGTATCTAACGGTATTTTCTTTCGACAGGGCTTTGTTTTGTTTATTTTATAATCTTAGCCAGTGTCCGCAAAAAGGTGACGCCTTCGAATGCGAAATGCCTCAAAGACACCTACTTAGGTTTTCTGCATTTATTCATAATCAATAAACATGCCAAGCGTTTGGGTTGCAGCTGCACCACGCCCCAGCGAAATTTCTTCAAAAGTTAATATTATAAAACATCCCAAACTCTCACCATAGTCTAGAGAATCTCATAATCTTGGGCCAGGTGGATGGCAAACGCGCCAGGGGAAGGGCTCCAACCAGGTAGTCTGATGCGATAATGGCTGTGGCTGGAGGATGCATTCTTCACCGGGTAGCCCATATGGCGGCAGACCGTTCCCAACAGACATCGAGCATGTCATGGCCGCGATCCTCAGCCATAATAATAAATAGGCCTTTGCATCTACGTAATGAGATGATTTATACAGCGTCCAGTAGCACCTTCAATCACACACTAGATGGAGAAGTGACCACTCGGACGCTGCAGTGCCTCGGACATTGTTTAGATGGAGCAGGCTTACCCAGCACCTATACCATCCCGACAACAGCCAGCCTCAGCCATGAGGAACAAGAAGTCACTCACCATCAGGATTATTCGTCCCGTGCTGGCTGCCCTCCTCGCTCCCAGAGGCAGGGCTGTTCAAGCCGGCGCTTCCGCGGCCCGCGAGCGATAGCCCCAGCTGCTCAGCCACCTCTGCGTGGTCCGCCTGGTGGATGTAGTCGAACACAGAGCTGCCTGTCATCTCTACCTGAGGACAAAATGGGGAGGTGTTGGAAAATGTGCTCAGATGTAGGAATGTCTTTTAAAGAGGATTTTTTTGGGTTTGGCGAGTTCAAGAGTAATGTTTGGTTTTGAGAAGTTTTGTTTTTGCAAGGGACAGTTTGCGTAACTACTTTGCCAAATTGGTCAGTCTGCTATGCTGCTAATAGTAGGCTCCGAAATTGTTCACATGATTTGTACTCTGGCATGAAGGGCATACGAGTTCGATGTAACACCCTGTTTATCTAACTAATTCAAACTGACAAAGTTCGATATCTGCGTCGAGTTCGAGTCCGAGTCGAAACGTGCAAGTTTCAGAAAGATTTATTTTATTGCCAAGACTTTGGTCATAGAAGGCAGGTAGGGAGGTACTAAAACTTTCACGCCAACCACAGAAGGCCGCCATATATCCCGCCATATGCAAATGCGTGTCTTTAAATAAATTTATCAAATACATAATTGTGTGGGACCCTGTTTTGGATTCAGTCAACGCGTATCCGCGGTCGGCCGACGCATGTGAAATGCGTGAAACAATGGTCACATTACGGTGGTCGGTTCTGGGAAAGCGGACGGTGGAATATTATATGTCTTTTTTATTTAGTACACACGGCAGCACGGCGACCCTTACACGCTAGCACTGTATTCGGTTACGTCACGGACGACTTTACAACAAAAGTGTACACTCGGACATGATGTCGTGTATACATGCCTTTTTATTTTATTTATTGCCAAAGTGAATCCTATTTTTTTTTCGGCAGTGATGAGGCGTTGGCAGTTATGAAAATAACCCTGCTTTTGTCAAAACCAAAAAGCACAGCACTAAACTGTCAACACCTCATCGACAGCAAAATTATATCCGTCGTATTGTAGTCCTGGGTATATTATGTATTGTGGTCTACCCTAATATTATAAAGAGCAAAAGTTTGTAAGTATGTACTCATCCGATTTTAAAAATTCTTTCACTAATGGGAAGCTACGTTATCGCTGAGTGCTATAGGCTTTTTTTATTGTGATAACGGGAAAAAACTAAGCTTGCGTGGACGAAGTCGCGGGCAAAAGCTAGTTATTTATAGTCCTGGGTAGTAGGAGCGAAATATGAAATCGGAATCATAATCATGAACCAGGCGCTTTGGTACATAAAAGTTTGGAACCTCATCCTTATCTTAGGTAAATAGCTCGATATCTTATTCATCCTGAAAAATTGCATGCTAGCACCGACAAGCCTCGGCAACTCTGTCTGACCTATGTCTGGAATTGTCTGGAATTATGTCCTAAGTCCGGCTTTTAGAGACAAATTATTTTAGTTCAACAGCCCCTTCGATAATATAGCCCCATTAGCTGACTTTTGTTTGGCGAAACGCACTGATCTATGCCGATCAAAAGATGTAGAGATTCTGGTGTACCTACATTATTATCGTCTCTATCTTTTTATATCTTCATTTAAAGGGCTTGATCAATATAAAAGGAGAAGCGACCACGTTGTCCTGTTAATTCAACTTGTAAAAAGTAAGATGTAGCTAGCTAGTAGGACAGGTACCTGTCCCATTAGCTGGGCAAAGGCCTTCTCTCAGAGAGAGAGTTCGGGCATAGTCACCACGCGTGCCCACTGAAGATTGGTGATTTGCGCGTTGAGGTTTCCTCACGATTTTTTCCTTCACAGTTAGCGAGTGGTATTGCTACTACAAATTCACAAATGTACGTAGGTAAGTTTGAAAATGAATAAAGTCATAGGTGTCCCGCACCGCGAATCAAACTTGAGTCTCTGGAGTCCATTGTTCTGCCACTAGAACACCACCGCTCTCAACTTGTAGTCACTGAAAATGGGGTAATAACCCGTGCCATTAAAGAAACGATATATAAATGGCGGACACTCTCGCGCCCTCTCGCTTTAATCATATCTCCGTCTATACTCACACGTAACGTTAGCAAAGTCATTTTAGGCAGTCCTGATTAGTCACCTACGCATGGCTAATAAAACACGCCAAAATACGTTCGCCTCTTATTGATTTTTTCAATGTTTGTCGAGTTATTTCAATATTGTAGTTTACGTTAAGTCTTGTTATTTGTTGAGGTTTGTATTATTTACTACATTTTAATATTTTTGATCTTATTTTCATAAAGATTGTTGTTTAATCACAAACCCAACGTAGAACAATTACCTAAACAATAAAGAAAGCATCGTAAAACAATATTTCCTAACCAAAAATGTAAGAAAGTTTTAGGTATGAACAGAAATCTTATTTTCGTAACCTCTTTTTCAGACCTTACCATAGGTACCCGCCGCCATTTTCATATCGTTTCTCTATTGGCACGGCTTATACCACGGGAAAACGGGTGAAAAACATGTAACTAGTAACCTGAATGAGACCCTTTCTAATTCCACCTGCAGCCGTCGCCATAAACCATTTTACGATCTCCCAAACTGACACGCAGGCCGTAACACCGCAGTCACTAAAACCAGCGGAGGGTCTCGTTAGCCGTGTTCTAGGAACCTGCCACCTGCCAGGCGATGGCCGATAAAGCCTTCCGTTCATTCATAACGCGCTGACACTCGTACGTGACGAGTGGCTCCATTCAGCGGCGCGGGCGCAGGCGGTTGTCATGCGGCCCCGCCACCTCGAAGGTTGACCCCGTTTTCAAAGGAAGAGCCTACCAGTTCCTGATTTTTGGCGACTCAAAATCATCTAGCCAAGATTATTGCCAACCTTCGTACAAGACGAAGATGAAAAATCATCTGGTATAAATAGACTCCATAATGTAATGAATCAGGATCTCTACATACTTTCTTAAAAATTGATTTTTCCAGGATTATGATAACTACTTTATACTTTAGTGCACACATGCAAAATTGCAACTTACATAAATTACATTCAACAAAATAAATATATCTAGATGTTGCCGCCTGTACTCGCGTGTTATTTACAAGTAAGTTTATGTATTTTTATGAGTCCGACGCACACTCAAGAGACGTAGTCGTACGAAGGTGTTTTCGTGGATTTAAGGTGTGGACATACCCACTTCTTTGGATAGCGAAGAGATGGGATAGCTTGATAGCTCATAATACCGGGCCTATCATTACTGCCACTCACTGAAAAACCAGTGCCTTTGCGGCAACTAAGACTTTATTTTGTTCCAGTAGGCACTTTATTTTGCTCCAGATGGTATTGTTATTATTTTACACTTAAACTTTCCTAAACACTGCACATTTTGTATTTAGTAAACGGTTAAACTTATTTGTATTTATGTCGGTGTAGCTGACTAGTTTCGGCTCTCATTCGGAGACCTTAATCATGGCTACACCGACATAAATACAAGTAAGTTTAACCGTTTACGAAATAGAAATTGTTATTATTGTTGTTGAATGATTCTGGTGTGTTTTTCTGTATCTACTGTTTCATTAGCATTAGCCCCAATGTCCAAGGGGTTGCAGCGTTCCTAAAGTCTAATTCTTTATTCAGGATAGTAAACTGACAGATGCTAACTGTCACTTTGCAAAATAATGTTGCCATATTTATTGTAATAGTGATGCATTCCACTTGTTGTGCGATTCAGCTCAGTCACAAAAAAAAGCGAAATACGAAATTCCGCATGGTAGCCCGTGCGTCAGGAATTCCGGTAGGAAAAAAAAACGTTTGGAACGCAATATTTCCATAGATCATTTAAAAACACAATTTTTAACGCATTTAACACTCCTCAAAAAAGTGGACCAAAACACACTTTCTCATTTCTAATTAATAAGTTTTTAGTTAATTTCATATAATAAGCTTTTCATCAATCGGCCTATAAATCGATTATATCGATTACGCAATTCGATTCATGTCAAACGTTTTGTTACCACACTATTTAATTTTCACCAGAGACTGGTCATACCGTAAACGTCAGTGTACTATCTTGAATGAAGAATTAGACTTTAGTGGTGCCTTCACCCATCGAGCGTGAGTGGGAAATGCCTCGGACTATGTACAAATCATCTGTAAGTATTAGAATTAAATTCAACTTTTTTTTAGTTAGTGCACTAATGTTTCTTTTTTATTTTCATTCCGGCGCTTTTCCGTTTGTTTTCTTCTGAAGGAGCTTTCAGGTTTCAAGTAGGTATGCAGGCGTGAAGCAAATATCGTGCTTTTCTTCAACACCTTACACCAGTAGCTCAATTTCCTCAGTAAGTATAACAAAACCCTAACTCTGTACGTATTAGGGAAAACACAGCCGTGAGGGTGGATCCAAAGCTGTAGTAGTAAACTAAGGTTGGCAGCAATGCATTAGGATGGCGAGCACGCAGGCTTCGAAGGACGTGACTGGCATACCCTATCGGTCTTTTTCCATCTCCCTCGTCTGAAATAGTCCCATCCCGCTCCCACTTAGGGACGCTCGTCCGCCATATTGGAAGCGAAATTTTCCAAGTTTTCGGGATATTTCAGTCGAGCTTTTAATTTTGTTATGCTTCACGTTTTTGTCGGTTTTCTTGTCACTTTCTACGGGTGTTTTGTTACCGAGTTTTTGATATGGAAACTCGTCTGTCTAGGAATTTTAATCTGCATGCTAATGTGGACGGTTTCTAGTGTCGGCAAGGAATTTCCTTGGTTTATGCTGGTCGGTTCTTTTTTAATTAAATTCTTGCGTTCCGTCTCTTCTGGTTATTTATGGGTATACCTAAGTAGGGTCGCTGAACCTTTATTGACCAGGACATCGTTTGTATCTTAACTTATGCAATTTTCAGATAGTCACACTGACGGTGACGTTAAATTTTACGTTTTTGTTTAGTTCAGACTCATGTCACAAGAAAATGAAATTAAAAGAAAAATCTTTATTGTTTCCCTAATCTTGAGCGAATATCACTAGCATTTGATTGTAAGATTAGGTCCGCATCTCGTTTTGACAAAGACCGAAGTCATCACCAATCTTGCTTGTAAAACTTCAGTATATCTATCCCCGAGGTCAAGACCAAAACAAAACTGGGGTCAACGAGATTATTCCAAAACCAAAATATACGCATAGCGTACCTCTAGTTTACAGACCACGTACGCGAGGGCTGACAAAGAACACACGTGTGAAAGACGAAATAATCTGTGATCTAGCCTGTAACGACCGGATGCGCTCTTTCTGGCGCCGCCGCCGATGGCACAAACATACAGGGTGTTCGTACCCTGCGTTTCTATGATTGACACTTGACTATGATAGTCATTCGATACAGCTTTCGATTCATTGACGTCCTAGTGTATTACTGTATTTTTTTTCGCATCAGCTTGCGTCGAAACAACATCCACCGAAACCACATAGCAAACCCGAGATAGACCTATTGTCCTGGTGGGAAGGCGTCATTTTTCATGGTCCTATACATAACTACGGCGATTAAACATAGATTTCGCGTGTGTTTTCAGGGGGTTAACTACGCCTTTCTGAAACACATTTGGCCTTGTTACATTTCACCTATGACGTATCATCCAATGTCATAGCAGCAAGGCGAGAAATTAAATTTTTTCACAGTTTTTAAATTTTGAAGGTAAACCGATCTATTTTTGTTCAACGATTTTTCGTTCACGGCAATAAAATAGTATTCTTTTCATTATTGTTAACAACAGAACAACAATATTTCAGCCGATTATGTGTTCTGGTTGACAAAGCATTGGCACTACCCAAAAAACTAGTTTATGACCAGGGCCCAAGGCCCCTGAACACACACGTTGGACCTTAAGCTAATGTCATTACACCTTTGAGGTGAAATCCGGAATTTATGGACTTAGTCGGTAGATCAGCAGATTATTTTGAGTCATTCCTGCTATTTGTGCCGTTTATTCGTCAATGCTGCCTTTCAGTTCAGGGGCGCAATGGCGTGTCGTTGTAGAAGGACCGGGGTTTCCTCGTTTTCTCCTACAACCAGTGAACTAATCCTCTAGAATTAGAATCAGAATATCCTCTGCTGTACTACAAACATATTAAAAGGACCTTAGAAGCATTAATAAATCATAATTGAAGTCGATGCCTCAGATTTGCGTTGCGATCTTTTACGTTCCCCATTGCAGAAATTGGACTTCCTATATGTCCTTCCTATGCAGAAATTGGACAGGAGTGTCATTTCTCAGTGTCGCTCTCCTAAAAAGCACCATACAACTTATATCCAAGCCGTTTGCCGCCGAATTTTCCCAGATGTAATCGAGTGCGGCACTGCAGAGGCGCGCTATGGCGATGGCGGCTGCATGTGAATGAGTAACAGATACTTATCTTGACGCTTGAGCCTTGTGGGGGTAGGACGTAGGACGCTTTCATGAGAGGAAAGGCGGTTGCCACTTATGGCGTTAGTTTAATTGAAATAGTATCTTGTTGTTGTACAGTTTTCACTGGCCATATCCATAGTAGAGCTTGATACACCAGTTCTATAGATAATAGAGCTTTGATGAGTTGACGCTTGTGCCTTGTGAGGTAGGACGTAGGACGCTTTCATGGGAGGAAAGGCTATTGCCACTTATGGCGTTAGTTTAATTGAAATATCTTGTTGTTGTACAGTTTTCACTGGCCATATCCATAGTAGAGCTTGATACACCAGTTCTATAGATAATAGAGCTTTGATGAGTTGACGCTTGTGCCTTGTGAGGTAGGACGTAGGACGCTTTCACGGGAGGAAAGGCTGTTGCCACTTATGGTGACTTCATTAGGAATTAGTTTAATTGAAATATCTTGTTTTTGTACAGTTTTCACTGGCCATATCCTTATTATAGCTTGATGCACCAGTTCTATTTAGAGCTTTGATCTTTAAATTTCCTGTTCTTAATAAGTTAACGCTTGTGCCTTGTGGGGGTAGGACGAAGGACGCTTCCATGGGTGGAAAGGCTGCTGCCACTTATGGCGAATGCGAATAAGTCTAATTGAACTATCTTGTTGTTGTAGAGCTTTCAATGGCCATATCCATAGTAGAGCTTGATACACCAGTTCTATAGATAATAGAGCTTTGATGAGTTGACGCTTGTGCCTTGTGAGGTAGGACGTAGGACGCTTTCATGGGAGGAAAGGCTGTTGCCACTTATAGCGACTGCATTAAGAATTGATTTAATTGAAACATCTTGTTGCTGTATGTACAGTTTTGACTGGCCATATCCATAGTAGAGCTTGATGCACCAGTTCTATTTAGAGCTTTGATCTTTAAATTTCCTGTTCTTAATAAGTTAACGCTTGTGCCTTGTGGAGGTAGGACGTAGGACGCTTTCATGGGAGGAAAGGCTGTTGCCAATTATGGCGACTGCATTAGGAATTAGTTCAATTGAAATATCATGTTGTTGTACAGTTTTCACTGGCCATATCCATAGTAGAGCTTGATACACCAGTTCTATAGATAATAGAGCTTTGATGAGTTGACGCTTGTGCCTTGTGAGGTAGGACGTAGGAAGCTTTCATGGGAGGAAAGGCTATTGCTACTTATGGTGACTTCATTAGGAATTAGTTTAATTGAAATATCTTGTTTTTGTACAGTTTTCACTGGCCATATCCTTATTAGAGCTTGATGCACCAGTTCTATTTAGAGCTTTGATCTTTAAATTTCCTGTTCTTAATAAGTTAACGCTTGTGCCTTTTGGGGGTAGGACGTAGGACGCTTTCATGGGAGGAAAGGCTGTTTCCACTTACAGCTACTGCATTAGGAATTAGTTTAATTGAAATATCTTGTTTTTGTACAGTTTTCACCGACCATATCCTTATTAGAGCTTGATGCACCAGTTCTATTTAGAGCTTTGATCTTTAAATTTCCTGTGCATAATAAGTTAACGCTTGTGCCTTGTGGGGGTAGGAGGAAGGACGCTTCCATGGGTGAAAAGGCTGCTGCCACTTATGGCGAATGCGAATAAGTCTAATTGAACTATCTTGTTGTTGTAGAGCTTTCAATGGCCATATCCATAGTAGAGCTTGATACACCAGTTCTATAGATAATAGAGCTTTGATGAGTTGACGCTTGTGCCTTGTGAGGTAGGACGTAGGACGCTTTCATGGGAGGAAAGGCTGTTGCCACTTATAGCGACTGCATTAAGAATTGATTTAATTGAAACATCTTGTTGCTGTATGTACAGTTTTGACTGGCCATATCCATAGTAGAGCTTGATGCACCAGTTCTATTTAGAGCTTTGATCTTTAAATTTCCTGTTCTTAATAAGTTAACGCTTGTGCCTTGTGGGGGTAGGACGAAGGACGCTTCCATGGGAGGAAAGGCTGTTTCCACTTACAGCGACTGCATTAGGAATTAGTTTAATTGAAATATCTTGTTTTTGTACAGTTTTCACTGGCCATATCCTTATTAGAGCTTGATGCACCAGTTCTATTTAGAGCTTTGATCTTTAAATTTTAAGTTAACGCTTGTGCCTTGTGGGGGTAGGACGAAGGACGCTTCCATGGGAGGAAAGGCTGCCGCCACTTATGGCGAATGCGAATAAGTCTAATTGAACTATCTTGTTGTTGCAGAGCTTTCAATGGCCATATCCATAGTAGAGCTTGATACACCAGTTCTATGTAGAGATTTGATCTTTGAAATTCCTGTTCTTAAGGACGCCCAACTAGCGCCGCGGCGCACAACTAGCCGGCGGCGCGTTGTGCGTCCTATTTCGTCATAATAAGTCGTTTTCTAAACATTTATAATAAATTGAAAAAATTCACTCGGGACAGGACTTGAACCCGCAACCTCTCGCATACCGTGCAGGCGCTCTACCAATTGAGCTACCGAGTCAATTAACTGTCGATGCGAATTTCTTCAACTAGTCTCCGTCAACTGGACGGGGAGCGCCACCTGGTGTAAGTCGTTTTCATCAAAGCAGTTCATAGATGGCGCTTACAGGCATGGCCATAGAAGAACCGGAACGCGACTGACAAGGTAGCATCCCATTCTCATCGCGCGCGGATTTTACTTATTTTTACCCGTGTTATTATGGTGGTCTAGTGGGTAGAACAGTGGACTCTGAAGCGAAAGGTCCTAGATTCGATTCCCGGTGCGGGCATGTATCTATGACTTTGTTTATTTTCAAAGTTACGTACATTTGTGAATTTGTAGTTGCAATACCACTCGCTGTCTGTGAAGGAAAACATCGTGAGGAATCCTGAGCGTTGATGCATTATAACCTCAACGCAAAAATCGCCAACCCGCATTGAGCACGTGTGGTGATCGTAAGCTCGTACTCTCTCTCTGAGAGAAGGCCTTTGCCCAGCTAGTGGGACATGTACAATTGTACAGGCTACATCTTACTTTTTTCTTACCCGTGTTATTAAAAAACATTTAGGTTCTTGAAAACACTCGCCCTCTCGCTCTAATTAATACAATCAAAGCGATTAGAAGCTAGTTTAGAAGTCCATCGTCAATGTGTATATGCGTATGAACTTACTTGTGATAATCCTAGGTATATTGAGACGGTTTCAGATATGTACAGGAACCTTCCGTCGGACGCCACCGATAACGCAAACCCATCCAGGGACTGTGGACAAAAGAACACTTTTTGAATCGTCAGTTCATCACAAACACAACAAAAGAAAAGGAAAATCAAGTTTTTTTTTTTTTTGCTTCCTGTAGGACCCAAACCATATCAATACTACTCTACCATCTGAGCTATATGAGTAACAATACGCTATGAAAATCCTTTTTCTCTTGTAACTTGCATCATCGTAAGACTATGTTCATAATAATAAAACCGCCCAGCATTGGTACATACCGGTGATTATTATCTACAAGCTGATAGATAGGTACCTAAATAGAAATAAAAACTATTTTATAATTTTACGCTTAATGCGCAAGCGACTGCCTGCCTGTTGGATCATAATTTAGAGTTGACAAAGAAAATTATGGACATACTTTTCAACACAGACAATGAAACAACATTCACGTCTAAATGTTTGAGTCTTTCATAGACGTCTAAATGTTTGAGTCGGAAAAGTAATTTATGAGTAGTAACATATCTTACGAATTCAAAACAACAAATCCTTGGATTACAGTTGGGTCAAAAATATAAAATTAAATATCGTATACAAAGGAAAAGATAATTTATTTGCTGACCATATCGATTGAAAGTAAAACAGCACTCGATCCAAACCATACAATATAAAACCGCCTCATTCCGTATCCATTTTGGAGACGAAAAAAAAGTCCAACGTAAACATTGATGACTTTGATGATTCAGAAAAAGAACACGAGCCGTACTCTATACTAGCTACTGCCTTGGAAATAAAACTAGGGATTCTCTTCCCTAATGGTTTAAGGATATAAAAAACTTATTCACTTTATGACTCTACTAGCTTTTGCCCGCGACTCCGTTTCCCCTTATAACAATACAAAACAGCCTAGCACTCAGCGATAACGTAGCTTCCCATTAGTGAAAGATTTTTTTTAATCGTATGAGTAGTTTTGGAGATTACCCCCTACAAACCTACATACATACATACATACTTACAAACTTTTCCTCTTTTTATTATTAGTGTAGAAGTGTAGACAAGAACAAAATTAAATACCGTTGTCATAATGACATTTGCAAACGGTTAATAGAAATCATCCAGTCGCATTTCGGATCCTCCGTAGGTACGAATAATTCGAAAGTAGCGCGGTGGAATAACCCAAATTTACACAGTTTTTTTATTTTTATTTTGTAGCTAAACCTAGATATTTGTTTCTCGTAAAATAGTATTATTTTAATTATTCTAAACAACAGAACAAACAATAATTAAACTGATTTGTTTTGACGTGCTGTCGTGTGTACCTACTACCTAAAAAACTAGTAGTTTGAGCAAATCTCATAATCGGCTAATTGTTATTGTTTTGTTGGTTATAATTATGAAAACTATTTCATTTCATTTCATTTCATTTCATTTCAAAGGATAATGTTTTATTGTCGTGAAACAAAAATAGCTGAAGAAAAATTGCTCAGTTAAGTTAAGAAAAATTGAAAATTTCCGCCACGCTACTTTCGTTGACCTTTAAATTGGAAGCTTTCATGGTAAGGGAACCTTCAAAGATAGAGTCATTTCGCTAAGCTAAAACCCTGTTTTGTAATACCAAGGGTATCACCGATATTTTAATGAGAAGCACGGTTGACAAAATGACTATCAATCTCCGAAATTAATGAGGTTTTTGTACGATATCTGCATTTCGTAGAGGCAAAAAGAGCTTTGGATTATGGCAGCAAAAAGTACTGTTTCATTGTGGCTCATATTGTTAACTTTTTGATTAGCCGCCTGCTAGCTGTTATTTGTGACTTTGTGACCTAGTTTTTGGCATTTTTGCTATTGATGGTGTCTTCTGCTTTAGGAGATGGATTTTGATATAGATCATACTGTACCTATAAAACTGTATTTTTTACTTATTACGTATAGCTTAGTATAATTGATTGCCCATGATGATACGAGCACACAACAGAATCGCAAAACAGAAAAAAACTTATCTCTGTGAGCAAATAGGCAGCGCTGTAAAGACATGGAAAATTTTTATAAGTTCCATCTTGGTAGGCAAGATATTGGCTTGAAAGGAAACAAATGTAGTGAGAAGTGAGTGAGAAGCTTCATTTGAGAATAGCCCATTGCCACTCCACTCTATTGACTCAATTTCGTTTATTTCAGACGAATGTCCATAGTGCTGGTAACCTCATGTGTTGTTTTTGTGTTATTATAATCTCTATACGTTTAGCGCTATAGCTATGTCGGTCTTGGTGCACATTTTGATCGACGTAGTTATAAATTACTCTGGTATCAACAACATTGGTCTTTGACAGATAATTTATACAAAGCACCTATTTTCTAGTGCAGCAAAATGGTTGTTGTTGCACCTATTTACCTATTATTTGTCCCGCAAAACTGTTGTATTTGGACAAAAAAGGCTTTTTCAAGGCATCACGTACGCGTCGATGAACGGGGCAGTTTGCAGCGAAAACCGCAGCACCCGACCCATAATGACATAGAATAGATTGCACAAATCGATAATTTACGTGATCGAATGCCCACTCGCTACTTCAAATCGATTTTTTCATAACAAAAACCCTTGGAAGTGTCCCAGAAACCCACCGCAGCTATACGTGTGTTTTCAATGCCTCGATTAATATAATAAAATTATGAAATCCACTACCTTTTTAAGGTGAAATCGGGTGAAATATTAAATTGGTCATTTCGTAAGGTTGACGTATGTCGGTGTAACACCATTGTGTAGGTGCCTTTGACTCGAGATTGGCTGCTAAAAAGCGTGAAGTTGTTTGGAGGGATTGCGTAACGAAGTAATGTAGAATGTGGACAAGTAACGTAGGTTACTGGTTGCTCTATATATTTTTTGTTGGTCAATACCTTTTGCTTTTCACAACGAATGTTAAACGATGTTTAATTGTTAGTTTGGAGGCTGATTGCATTGAGTTATCTGATCTTTGGTAGGTACAAAGATGGTCGTAACTATTTGAAAGATGATTCGATCGTTTAGAGAGCTTTGTTATAATTATGTATCTGCGCGTTAAAACGGGCATAGTAACTATCAATCACAAGTCATTAGGTATGGGATATTAGGTTTGCGGTGAAGCCGCACGCTGTTTTGCTTTATACGATCTTTATACTTCACTAAGTTCGAATCTTCATAGTAGCATAGTCGTTTCTGTATAACTATCCCTCTACACGAAAGAGCTTTCGGCTGTCAAGCTACTGACTTTTCTATGGAAGTCTTGGTCCTGTAAAGGCTGTAAAGGTGCGTGCGTTTTATTGGCCGGTAAGATCGGATGCGTTATTGCGATATCTGTTTTTAGTACATTTTGAAATAGGAATGCCATTGCGTTCTTAACGCAGCAGTGTGTAACTCCATGGCGATCCTAATACAAAATTTAGGTACTAAAAACAGATATCGCAATAACACAAAAGCAATAACGCAAACGCAAAAACGCACCTGTGTGGGGGAGCCTTAACTGTACGTACTACCTATAAGTCTAAGACGGAAGTATCTACCTAGGTTAGTATTATTTATAAGGAACATACCTGCAATATGTGGGTGCCTTGATGTTGCTCAAACAATTCCATAGCGAGGCCTAGCGGTGATCGTCTGGTTTGTGCACCTGAAACAAAAGGAAATACACTTTAGAGAACACTGTTTACTTCATAATTTTACATCAAGGACTGGGGGTCTACCGTCTAAAACGAAGCCGATTACCATTGGCGAAAATCGAAGTTCGTTTTATGAAAAAATAACTGGGTGGCAGTAAAATGAACTGGGTGGCAGGACAAAAATTTTCCAACTTACCAAATTACAAATTACCAAATTACAAAACTTTTCAAAACGCGAACTTCGATTTTCACCAATGGTAATCGGCTTCATCTTAGCCGGTAGACCCCCAGGATCTTGGTTGCAAATAGGTCATAAATCATCATCATCAGCCTGTTAGCACCAACTGCTGAGTAAAGGCCTCTTCATGCTCACGCCACCTCGCACGATCCTGCGCCAGACGCAATCACTGTTTTCCGGCTACTTGGACTATGTCGTCGGCTCATCTGGCTGGTGGTCTGCCAACCGATCTCATCCCCTCTCGAATTCGCCATCCCGCAATGGATTTAGTCCATCTGCCGTCAAATGGGTCATTACCAGCAGATAAATACTTGCCTGATTCGGTGGCACTTTTTATTTATGTTTTTTCAGGGATATTTATGTTCTTTCTGTGTGAAACAAATGGATGAAAGAGGAGATTAATGAGTCTACCTAAGGTATGTGTGGAATGGCAAAATATTGAGCCTGAAAATGACTTACAAAGAAGCCTCGTATCGGATAAAGAAACTTACCTCCTCACCTCATACATCAATGGATATGTCAAAGCAACCTTGTTTCCCTCCTGTAACCTAATCCCTATGACCTACATGTACTTACATCGTCTCCCTACAAAGGCTCCTCAAAGAAAACCGCGCGACAACAAAAAGAAGAGGCCAAGAGCAAGTAAAATTCAAGATAACAAGGATCCGGATAAAACTTTGGCGTTTGCTTCTATTGAAGATGATTATACAACGTCTAGTAGCATCTCATTCAATGAGTGCGGAGCCTACTCCATCTAAACCAGTGTTTTTCAACCTTTTTCATGACGCAAACCCTTTACAGTAAAAAATCGTTCGTCCCAAAAAAAACTATTTTTTTTGTATGGAAAAAATGCTTTTTCACCAAAGTCGTAAAACCAGATTTGCTGGAAATCGAGCCACGTTTACTAAGCCTCTTAAATCGACTCTAGCTTACATAGACCGCAATAACATATTATTGAACCGAAACCAGTCGGTTATCCCGACATAAATAAAAGTATAAGAAAACGTTTACTAAATTTAAAAAAAAATAATGGTTAAGACAAGGGCTTCTCATTCATCCCGCGGTACCCCAAAACCCGAGAGAAACATCTCGTAAAGTTGTCCCTGCGCCGGCGCAACCTTACACTGCTTGATACGATCTCGTGAGATGACAGATGATCCAAAATGGCGGACACGGTAGCCTGTTTATCGTCGGTAGATGGCTCTATTTCCATCCTCTTGTCTTGTCTGTGCTTTGTTTGTTTTCGTTTTGTCCTTGCAGGCTTGTAGTTTTACTGTCCTGTCGTAATGCATAAAAAAGTTGAATCAGTGCACAATCAAGCAGCTAAAGGTTGACTTGGGGTACGTTTTGAGACAAAGATGGGCCATAGTCCATATGATATTATGTTAATGATGGGCGAGGTGGAAGGGAAAATTTCATTGTAGGTAGAGGTATTCCTTGTGTCAGAGTTTCTAGGCAACCCAAAGGGCCTATGACAGGTACCATGGGTCCGGTATCAAAATCGCGGAAATGTTATTCAGAAGACTTATGAATACCTAAATAATGATGCAAAGATCTGACATGCAACCTTCAATTATAGAGAGGCACTTTAAAAAGAAGAAGTGGGTATGTAAGGTCACTTTCATGGTCCCTGGCAGGTCACATTGCGCAAAAGAAGTATGTACTTAAGTATTCTACTTTAGACACCAATTCATACATTTCTCGGAAGCGCTTCTAGGTAACTCAAAGCTATTGATACGTCTACCTACGTAACTGGCACAATTTTATTACAAAACTCTACATTGTCACTTGACACGACGAGATTGTGGAAAGCTCACTAGGTACAGTCGCCTTCGAAAGCTAGGAGGTGCCGCCAGTTTTTGCCATGACATAATAGGCACGCGCGTGACGGGGATTCTCAAGACTGTCAATTATATCATATTATATTACCTAATCCACAATGATATTAAGGAAATGGGTACTTTGCTTCGACAGTTCCTTGTTTTTTAAAGCCGCGAAATTAGCAAGAAGCAAGGTTGCTACAGTTAATAGTTTGTCATCTGCCTATTCTTTTATTGTTTTTTTCGGTATGATGTGGTAGTATAAGGACGTCTCGATGTGCGAGTCTGTTCTCTTGGCCCCTTTTTTATGTACCCTCTACATCAGGGGTCACCAATTAGTTTTGCTCGGGGTCCGTTTTAAGAAATGAAATGACCATCGCGGTCCGCACAACATTTTATAGAATAAAATATTTATTAACCAAATGTAATTACGGAAATAACAACGTTATTTTTTACATATCATTGAGATTTTTTTTTGTTGCCGACTATTTGTCTGAAGTTTGGAGAAAAATTGGCGCAAGCTATTGACATTAAAAATGTTCATCAGTAAGTCTATTGTAAGCTCGTTACTTCGCCCGGCCGTTTTTGAATTGACGTCAACAAATGCGAGGAATACATTTTTATTAAATTACGTACTCTGTAGTGCAAGTTGCTGTGTTCTCGCGGTCCGCACAAAATGGGTCGGCGGTCCGGATGCGGACCGCGGTCCGCAATTTGGTGACCCCTGCTCTACATCTTGTGTGAAACGCTTTATTTTTCTCAAATTTTTTATGTATTCCATCAGCCACCAGTCATTTTTTAATTCCACTACTAAAAACCTTCCGAATTCCACTTGTTTTTTGCACTCATTGTGCTCCAGCTTAGACGCGAAGATGGGTCATGAAGGATCCGCAAGAAACAACCTGCTGGCCGAACCCAACATAAGACTAAATCCGCAAGACTCTGCTGGCTTGGCCACATCGAGAAAATGGGAGAAGATCGGGCTGCGAAGAGAGCATTTATGTCGGCCGGTCGGACGTCCCAATTATCGCTGGGAAAGAGACTTGTGCGAGCTCCAGGTGGAGGATTGGAGGGAGTTAGCGCAGGAAAGGGAGAGCTGGCGTCTTTTGGTTGCGGAGGTCAAGTTCCACTTTGGGTCGCTGAGCCAGCCAGAATGAAATGAATGAATGTGCTCCAGCCACTTTCGTCTCCCATTGTACCAGGTCGTGAAGGACCGCCGACGTCACGAGTCGGTGTCACGACATTGTACGCGTGTCCTTGCAGCTCATGTCATGGCGATCGTCACAGATTACAACAGCATCGACAGGGCCCTTAGCCTGTAACACAATGGTGCCAAAATGGGCTGTCAGGTGACGACTTCAATTACGATTTGCTAACGCTGTCTGTCCTTTTAATGTTTTTGTAGTACAGCAAAGATTATTTTGATTCTAATTCTAGAGGATTAGTTCTCTGGTTGTAGGAGAAAAACGAGGAGAGCCCGGTTTTGTCCTTCTGCCGGGATGCCATTGACCCGCCATTGCGTTACAGGCTAAGGGCCCTGGTCTGTCTTGTCTTGTGTCCGTTGTGTCTGTTCTAAGTTAATCTGATGTTTTAAGTCGACAAAAATGCCATGGTTGTTACGAAGATACTTACTTTTTTTACACCCTGTTTAGGATAGCTAGGCCTTCGCTGGCTAGGCTAGGACCATGTCTGATAGCTCTGGATGTAGGCAAAACTATCAATGTGATACTTAGAAAAGTTTTTTTTAAAATGGAAATGAAGACAAAGGTAACAATTTTACTAAACACTCAAATCAAAAGTACATTAAGACAGTAATTTAAAGCGATTTAAACTTCACCCTAGTAGTTTAAAAAAATATATGTCAATTTTTTTATCAATAATAGCTATTTTCCAGCAAATTAAACGGTTTTGTGCGGATTTTTACATAATGAGCCCTAAAATAGAGTTGCAAATATGGCTCTCTTTATAGCTTCGGCGATACGGCGATAGGAAGGATATGTTATGCTGTTACAAGCAAAATGAATTCAAACCGAAGCAGAGACCACAGTCCCATGGCATCCCATAAACAATGGTTAGCCTACTGACCCACGGCGGTGTATCAAAGGGCCCAGTTTCTCCGTTTGCTGAATTAAATCGTAATAAAGCACACGGCCGCCATATCGCTGGAGATCTTTAATCTTTACAAGTTAAATATGGCGGACGCGGTATCCTAAATCCAACGGTGGATTTTTGCCGTGTGAACTTTTTCGTAGAGGGACTGTTTACACTAAGGCCTTTGCATCTACAAAATGGGATGATTTATACAGCGTCCAGTGGCACTTTCACTCACACTAGACGGGTGAAGAGACCACTCGGCGCTGCAGTGCCTGGGACATTATTTTAGGTGGGGTAGCTAGGCGTGCCCAGCACCTATACCATCCTGACAGCTTAATAGGCCTGGTTAGTTGGCTCCGCACGTATTGACCCTACTGTTTACAAGGGTGATAGAAATTGTTTACAAGGTGTTACAAAAGTACCTAACTCTTTTTACAGGGTAAGGGTAATCCGGTGATAGGGATCACAACATAAATATTTTTTTCGCTCTATGACGTTCCGTTGATTCTTAAATGGAAGTAAATTTTCAGGCTGCAATATAACTATTTGGTCAGCAAGAAATTGCAGCTTTTATTTCATTTGAGCAGCGAACAATTTTTTTGCCGGCAATAAAATCAAAATTATTCGCAATAAGTGGTTAGCAAAAAATTATAATATTGACAGCAAGAAATAACATTTTGTGTTAGCTTAATAATTAATTTGTTTGCGAAATAAATAAACGATAGGCAGAATAATTAATTGGTCGGCAAGATTATACAATTGGTTAGCTCAAAAATAATATCCGTAAGCTATAATATTGATGGGTGTGCAAATTAAAGTATTGGTTAGCAAATAAATTAAAATGAGCTTCATTACGTTTAGTTGATGTGCGATTTTACTAGAAAAGCGGGTTACACGAGCCGCCAATGGCGTGTGTGCGTTGTCATTCGACGAATTAAGATTAACGTAATTTGACACAGATTTTTGGCAGTGAAAACAGAAGGTATCTACTTGATCTTTGAACCTATAGTCACGAAAGAGAAGATGGAAAGAAGAAATAACCAAGTTTTTTTTTATTTGGCACCTTTGATTTTTTATCTATATTTCCTATCGTTATTGCCAAATTTAATACTCGTAAGTAACTATTTTTTATAATCAGTTCATGATACCTAGTTCCTGCCTAATTACAATTCATAATATTTTTATCTACCTGATTAACCAAATAAAATAACCGTAGGTAAGGTAGGTAATCTTTAATTATTTAAATGATTTTCAATTACTTAATGCAGCACAGAAGTTGCGTAGATTTGTTGCTGTAAGAACAATGTTAGTTCGCCAAAAATAGTTTTACAGCTTGCCAAAAGTGAATTAAATGTAGCTCACAATTTGCCTTTCAATTACATTTATGGCTGAACATATAATTAATTAGCTATACAACCAATTTTGGAGCTGCCCAATATGACATTACTTGCTGACCATTTTTTTTATTCTTGCAGGCCACTAGTTGCCGCTCAATTAGCTATTTTTGCCAACCAAAAACATTTTCGAGAAAACCAAAACCTGAATATACTGCCGGCCGTTTAAATCATACCCTTTTTAAATTAATAAAATGTGAACGCTGTGGCGTGAGACAAGTATTTTTTAAATATTGTTTTCATTGACTTTCACAATGTTTTAACAACTCAAAGCTATGTAAATGCACCTACACACACAAACATATTTTAAAATTTTAGCTAATACCAAAAACAAAAAAGTTAGGTTTTTTTTTTCAATTTTGAGGTTATAAAATAAAAATGGATTTTTTCAACTTTTTTTTACAGGTATGACATCCTGTTGACCACTAGGTTACACCCTGTAAAAAGAGTTAGGATGTTTTGTAACACGTTGTATATCCTCCTTGCCTTTTAAAGAACCTCTCCTACGAATCGGACCACTCGTACGCTGCAATGTCTGGGATATTGTTTTAGATGGAATAGGCTTGCCCAGCACCTATACCATCCTTGACGACTTAGTTGGCCTAGCCCAGGGGTCGGCAACCTTTTGAGACTAAAGAGCCGCAAATTACAATTTACATTTTATTTTTTGTTTTTAAAGAGCCACGATTTTTTTTTCTCGATTACACAATGCCTATTTATTTTAAAATCGTTTTTACTCTTTATTAATTTGATACTCTTTATTAATTTGAATGCGCCCCAAAATTCGCCCCGGTTTTTCCCTATAATTTCATAGTGGAGATTTTCTTTGATGTAAATAGAGCAAAAAATCGCCAATTTTACTCTTGAATTTCCTAACGGAACTGCGGAACTGAAGAGCCGCAACTTTCAACGAAAGAGCCGCATGCGGCTCGCGAGCCCTGGCCTAGCCCACAGGAAAGAGACCTATACGTGCGGAGCCAACACATAAGCAAATAAGCTAGACCATAATTTGTAATCAAACTTTTTTCGTGAGACACTTATAAACAGCACTAATGCTCCCCACAATAATGACTGCAATACAGCTCGTCTGATGAAGGTCTTAGCTCCGAGAACATTGCCGCGGGCGTAACGAGAAAATTATGCGGAGACTTAGCGGAGACATTAGGGCGTTTAGAAAAATTCTTACCGAATATCCCTGGCTTGATGAAGAGAAATAATTGGATTTGTTTCGTGGACAAGTAAACATTAGTTTCGTTAGGTTAGGTTATCGTATGAGGTAGTGGCCACCCCTGGTGTCAGAGTTTTTAGACCACCCGAGGGCCTCTGACATGGCTTAACCATTGTTGTAAATCACTAACAACCGGGATCAACGGTTAAACGTGCCTTCCAAAGCACGGAAGCGCTCAGATATTATTGCCACTAGCGGTCGGTCACCCATCCATGGACTGACCGCGCCCGATGTTGCTTAACTTCGCCAATCGATTAAGATTGCCTAGTCCAACTAGGCTTTGAGCGCTGTTAGAGGTTTGTGTGGCTTGGGCGTCGCTTATTTTGTTTGCCTTAACTCGTCTAAAGTTTGAGAAATACCTCTTTGTTGGTCATATTCTAAGTTTGTATGTCCACATTAAGGAACCTACAATAATTTTCACTTGATAAGTAGGTACCTCTATCCCATCCTGAAAAAAGGTTTTTGACAAACGGACACATAGACGGCAAATAGACGGAAAACAAAGCGATCTTATAACGTTTCAAAATTGACCTTTGAAGATGCGGAACTTTGAATATCTTACAAAAAATAATTCGCCATCGCCAACCCTATTTGGGAACGCGTGGACGCTTTCTATCTCTAAGAACATCCCTAGTTAGTGTGACGTGTATAGGGTACATCTTACTCTTACTTAAACGTACCTACTTACCAAGTTGAAAATGTACCGGCCAACACCCGCGCCAACCCTAAACTGCACGCGCTCTCTCCGCGACCAGAAAAAGCAATAATTTGGTCGCGTTTGTCCACTATTCGACATGTGGTGGGCAAAGCTAACATTGACCCCCGGCCGGTATTTTCACAAGGCGAAATTAAATAAAACTCACCACTAATAGAGGAGGGTTGGCAGATAAAAGTTTGGACAAGAAAAGTGGAGGCGGCAAGCTAATTTTGTAGGGGTGGTTTTGAAGAAAAGCGGTATTTTTAGTCTGTTCGTGCTGCTTACTCATCTATTGAATAATCAAGGTTGTTCCGAATACTTTTTTTTATTCTGCCATCACAGTCGGTCAGTAAATACGTAAGGATATCCCATGGTAGCTTTTATCTTCCCTGTATCGCTGACTGTTCTAGTGTTAACGAACAGACAATTTGACAAAAAAAGAAGAAACATTCGGTTTGGGCAGACACCACCTAAAGTTGAATAATTCAATCCATCAAGAAAAACGTAGAGTATTTCTATTACTTAGCTATCATCGTCTTATAAATAAACTTTTCTAGCCAACCCTCCAGTGGGCACCCTAAAAAAATAACACCCGAACTATGGAAAGCGGTGTTGATTGCGAACCCCAGGGGACTCCGGCAACTTGACCGGAACCGGTGGCGTCTAATGAAGAATTACCGCCTTTTGTGCCGCAAGCCTCTTCACTTACAACAGACGGGTCCGTATTGATTGCCTGTGCATTTGCAGGGTTATACCCGGGGTCGAGGTTTTAAAGATGCGCTTTGATTGACGGTTTTATGGCATGAGATGGGTGTACATTTTTGGGAATCTCAAACGCGACTTGTTACTTTTTTCCACTGAATCTCGAATGCGACATTCCCGAGAATGGCCCCCCGAACTTAGCATCACTTCTTGTTTTTTACATCCGGGTAATTTTGGCTGAATTTGAGCCGAATTACCTAAGCTAAAACAATTAAAGTGAGAGAGTAGAGTGCTGGACAAGTCTAATCCATATGATACAAATATGCTAATGAATCAATTCCCATCAAAAATACATTGTCTTTTGAGGTTGTCAAGAAATATGCTGACACATTGACGAGTACCATGATGATACTTTGAGGTGATTTTTCTGCCTTCCCCAAGAGAAAAAAATAAAAGCACCATCACAACATTCACTGCAATCACAGAATCACCAAATGAATTGTAACTGACCAATTATACGGTCGGACAACCCTTCGGTCACAGATGATATCAAACGAAAGATCGGCGTCATTTTCCCAAAATAGGGGTGTGATTCCTATGGTGACTGCAGACTGCAGCCAAAAACACCTCTGCCCAAACGCTGGGTAAGTACAAGATGGTTGAAAGGTAGCACTAACACAATTATTTATGGACACAGGACACATATTTATGGACTGGAGTTGTATGGTCGGCCACAGTCACAGAGACCTACCCCATAGCAGTGGCTGCTCTTGACGCGCGCGGCATAAGGACGCCAATCGAACAAAAAGGGGTATCCTAGCATGTGGCCGACTGTGCCTAAAGTATTCCAGTCAATTAAGAACCCCAAAGGCTATCACTCGATGCAGTTGTGTAAGTGTGGCAGCACCGGTGTGTTCATACAATTAAATGTTTTCTTATGGACTATCAATGTTGCCCGACCTTCGTCAGGCTATACTTCTGTCCTATTTAGGCACATCCGGGTCGGCCGGACCCCGGTCAAAAAATCGATCCGGAAAATAAAAATTCCGTACGAAATCCCGGAAAGTCCGCTCGGCGATTCCGCGCACGTATGGTCAATAGAGAATGGCGCGGGGCGATGATTGTGAATGCATCGCCCGGCGGAGGGTTAAAATGGCATTTTTGCAACTATTGATTGAAACGACGCCTTTGGATGCCCCTAAACGGCGGCGGTGTTATGGTATTGATAAAGAAAAAATATATGTCTGTCTGGTAGGTATTTTATATGCCATTTTGAGTAAGTAAGTAAATGTTTGTTTAGGCCAAAAAACTTAACATAATACAGAAATTCCAATAAACATTTTTTTGCAATAGGTTGGTCAAAAAGTAAAACTGCCTAATTGAATTTGGTTTTTCCACTCTTTGATAACTGTTTGAAAAAAGCTCTGGAAAGTTCCGAGTTCGAAACAGGTCAGCACTGTTAAAAATTAAATTAACCAATGCACCAACATTATTTACCTCATTAGATAAATCTAATCTACGGATGTTTTGCATACTGAACACACGGTGGGACGATTATTTCGTTAGTGAGAGACTCAGGAGATTTGTTTGAAAACAATACCTACTCTTCAGCCAGTATTCATATTAAGGGTAGACGATAGCAGCGTGGCGGGAAATACAAAATTTTCACAGTTTTTTACATTTTGTAAAACTGAGCTATTTTTGTTCAGCGATTTTTCGTTCGCGGAAATAACAAAGTATTCTTTTCATTATTGTAAACAACAGAACAACAATAATTCAGCCAATTATGTGTTCTGGTCTACGACAAGTTTTTTGGGCAGTGCCACTGCTTCGTAGACCAGAACACATAATCGGCTGAATTATTGTTGTTCTGTTGTTTACAATAATGAAAAAAAAAATACTTTGTTATTTCCGCGAACGAAAAATCGCTGAACAAAAATAGCTCAGTTTAGCTACAAAATGTAAAAAACTGTGAAAATTTTGAATTTCCCGCCACGTTGCTATCGTCTACCCTTAATATGAATACTGGCTGAAGAGTAGGTATTGTTTTCAAACAAATCTCCTGAGTCTCTCACTAACGAAATAATCAGTAGGCGCACCACAATTAACCTCAACCCTTAAATGCAGGTTGCAAATACGAAGCTCGTTTAATACGACGCGGGGTCACAAGCGTGTCCATTCTAATGGGCTTAAAGATACACACAGAACGTTAACTTTGGTTGGTTGGTTGGTTAGACTATAATAAAATATTGCCGGATCGAAACATTTGTTCATGAATTTAAATTGGTGTCAGTGATAATTACAGTGTAAATGGGTAGGAAGGTTATACTCGTATCATGAGGTAGTGGAAAGTGTAAATAATAAAGATTTTCTTTTTAACCAATTAGGTAATGGTTTAATGTTTAACCGATTAATGTAGTAAACTAGTACCAGTCTGGATTCTTGTAAAACAATCTTCCATTATTTATTTAGTTATTTCGCAAATTTATAGTTTTGTGTATATTGACAAAGATTGTATCCATAATAATTAAGATTTATTCCAAACATTGTATGATTAGAGAATATTTGAGATACAATTTTACCATATGTCCCCCCTTTTGTCCCTAATTAATGACAGGTATTTCTGTCCATCCCTATTTTGGGTCTAACGTGCCCGGCTCATTACAGGCCGGATTACCAGAAGGGTTAGCCTGTGAGCTTCAGGAATTCCGGTGGAAGGGTTATTGGGAAAGTGAGAAAAGAAACTATTCTATGATAGGTTTAGGTATGTATGGCAGCCGGCAAAGATGTGTAGGTCGTTTTGGTTCTATTTGTATGATCTACAAAAATGTTAGCTTTACTTCGAAATAAACTAAAATCACTCACGTTTCTACATTTTTAAGTCTTTGGGTACGGGCCATCATCATAACCTGTGCCAGACGCAACCACTATTTTCCGGCTACTTGGGCTACTTGGTCGTCGGACCATCTGACTGGTGGTCTGCCAACCAATCACCAAGAATAAAAGCTTTGCTAAATTTCATTATTTTATTTTCTTTCTTTTGAATATTTTATCCGGCACCCACAACACAGGCCATGCCTAAGTGTGGGGGCCACCAATGTCATCTTCAATAATGTTACTTCACTATTTTAAATAAAGACCTTTTTCATTTCATTTTCAAAACATGGTAACTCACTTTTGTGACGTTTGTGGGCTACACTTTTTATTGGATCTAATTCCAAACATAATTTGGTTCGAAACGCTGTTATTCTTGTAGGTTAATTAATCATATTTAATCATATTAATCTTATTTATTCCAAAATTTTGGCAAGGTTACAGCTACAGTGTAGGCAAGTCACAGATAGATATGGAACAGATAAGTATAGGTATTGTTTCAACGAAAACCAAGAAATTCTCTCTTAGAAAGCGTTGTCGTCTTATCCGAAGCTGGCTAGACGCATTTCCCTTTATTTATTGTTATTTTTCTATTTGGAGGCCTGCAGATGTGCCGTGCTATGATTTACGCCGACCCCGTATTAAGGAACGGACGTGAGTTATAACTATAACACAGTCTGTACACTGAAATACTTGGCCGAAAGGAGGTTGTTTTTCGTGTTTTTCTTGTTTACTTTGGCGAAATATTGCGAGGACTCCGTCACTATTCAGTTTATTGCAAATTACTGCAAATTATGCTGCAGAAAGGAGACAATCATTCACTCAAAATAAATCGATTTTAGCACGGGTAAAAACTTAAGAAATATAAAAATAAAAATGTAGAGTCAGTCTTGAATCACGAATAATAAGTAAGTAAGATGTAGCCTGTACAATTGTACATGTCCCACTAGCTGGGCAAGGGCCTTCTCTCAGATAGAGAGTTCGAGCTTAATGACGAATAATATATTAGGTTTTAAATCGATAACCGAATATTACCACTTGAGAACAGGAGGCAACATAAGCGAGCAAAATATGACATCGCAAACAGTTGTCGACTTCTGGATAAAAAAAAAATCGTGTAGTCAAGAGTTTCACCAATTGGTACGCTGAGAAGATAAAAGATAAGAACCTTAGTTGATGATGACCTTATATTATGTACTCAAATATAAATCATCATCCTTCATGCTTTTGAAATCCCAAAACCTTTTCACACACGCACCAAACGCGTCGTGTCAAAAACGGGTTAAATCGTTCATCCGACGCGCACGCGGGCCCTTCCCAATAAATCACTTCTGTCACCGCTCCGCAATATCGCGAGCCGCGCCCGCCAGACATGTGTTTACTGGGAAGTTAATTTGTTACATTTGTCTGTGCCTCGTAGCCGTATGGTGTATTGAGAGTTATGGGTCTGTTTGGAGGGGGGCGGCTTTCGGGCTGTTTTGAGGGTTTTGATTTCTTAGCTAATGTATAATCAACAACTTGTCCTTGGTGTTCCCACTTTCTTTGAAAACGGTTGTCGTAAAAATAAAAAGTCATAACATAATATACCCGGCAGTGGGCTTTACTCATGTGCTGGATACATAGATAGTTACCTTTTATAGATAGAATCATATACCTAGGAATTAGCAGGAAGTCGATTGCCTCCTAGATCATCTTCAGGCAGTGGGCTTTAATTATAACACCTCAAGATTCCCAATTTCAAGAATGTTATGCCCGTTTTCACCAACGATCCCTAATTTTAAAAGGCCTTTTAACGAAAGTTATTTGCACCTCTGCAAGTCTATGGGGCATGGATGAAGGATCATACACACTCAACTCATAACGCTTGTGAGTGGAATTCGTATGGTCCTTCATCCATGAACCCTAGACTTGCAGAGGCGCAGATAATTTTTGTTAAGAGGTCTTTTAAAATTAGGGGTGGTTGGTGAAAACGGGCATTAGTCTAGCTATGATTTCATGCTAATGGCATGGCAAAAATGGCAATCTTAGACAAGTGATCCCCAATTCTCTTTTTTTTTTTATTTGTGAATCTTGGGGTCTGTTGATTTCGTCCAAGAATTTATTGTTATGATTCGTCAACGAATAACTATAACTATGGTGATATATTTTATCGTACCAATAACAGGGCAATTTTTAAACAGCTTTATTCCTGAAATACGTCAACTTCTAAATGTGATTTCCAATAAAAGTTGTTGGAAATCACATTTAGAAGTTAACGTGAAAAGCTATTTAAAAATTTCCATGTAGGTATATTGATTGCCACATTAATTTACATCTTTGACTCTGTTAGTAGAACTTCCACTCTCTATCGTCAATCTTGGCTACTAAATGACATAATCTGAGCAAGGTATGTTATTATTTCATTACAATTAACCCTATGGCGTAACCTTGTACTAAGTAAATAATTGTCAGGATATAACTACCTTCTACAGGGTGACACAAAAAGTAATACTGAGAAGGTTCAAACTAAAGCACAAATGCAATGCATTTATGGAATGTATGTTTTCCCTGATTTAAATTGTGTATCTAATAGAGCTGTAGAACTGTAGATCACTAATAAGTATGGCAGGTGATTTCTTTATCACCCTGTAGTTACCTGGTTAGGCTCGTCAATTTACATGTAATTATAGGACCGTATATTATGCAAAATAAATCAGCAACTCAGAAAACAGGCGCCCGCTCGATAAAATCATAAGATCTTGTCGCGATAAGAAATTACAATGTTACGTTGAATGTAACCAAACGCATATACCCCGTGAATTTTGTTTTTATGTTGCCTCTTTTGTTTCCCATGGCTGGGCAAAAGCCTCCCTTGTGTCTTCCACTCTTTTCTATCAGGAGCCACCTCTTGCCACCCTGGTTTCGAGATCGTCCCGCCATCTCCTTCTTGGCCTGCCACGGCACCCTGATTCCCAATAAGAGGTAACGAGGCAGCCATTAGAACAACATAAAACATTTTAATATAAAGGAATGAAGGAATATTTGTGGATCATCTGAACTTGGCATCCATTTTTACATCATTAAAATTGACAATCTAGTTGTTTGTTGAATCAAACTTGGTGCCTTTTTCATATCTGTTTTTAGCTCACGTTCAACCTAGGTATTCCGCAAATTAGATTTTTGCATACTTATTTTATTTTCTTAGCAGCTTGGTTACCTCTCATATAACACATTTCCCGAGCTATCAGCACTTGATTGAATGATAAACATCAGTGCCACTGGCGTCAGGTGGGTCAATTGGACAAATTGTTACACTTATGTCTAATTTACACTATTACACACACTGCCCTTTTTCGTTTAACGTGCAGGTTGTGAGGTTGTTAGTTATTATAGAGCCTCGAAATTTGCCAGAAAATAAACTATACAAATGCTTTTACAAGAGTTGAGCAATAGTCGCGATTTTTGTAGAATTTGGCATTCTCACTAAGATAAGGTCCAAAAAATCTGGCTGGCTACAAAACCTGCAAGAATTCTTTCAGCTAAGTACCGGCTCACTATTTTGTTTAGTAGCTTCGAAGGACAAGATAGCCAAACAAAGTAATCGCTACCCACCGATAGAAGACTGCACGCAAATCTCCTCAAATGTGAACAAGTCACTTGAAGACTCCTTAAAAGCGCAAGTGTATCACCAAGCACACGCACAGTGGGCCAAAACTCCAAGCCACGAGCCCCTTTTAATTTGAATATGCCAACCCGGTCACGTTCCACAAATAAGCAGTGCTAACAAGCGGTGTATCGCTTGCACTGATTGCTAATTGATTAGATTAAAAATTCGCACAAATTCCGGCCATCGGCTTATGGTTACAAGGGGGCCGTGACGTATTAATTAGGCGACGGCAAAGTGTGGGTTACAAATTACAGCGGTGACGAAACGGTGACGGACCGTATGGGAATGGTATATAAGTTGTCTGAAGAAACGAAGCTGGGGCGATTTGAAAATGGAATTTCAGTACCTAAGTTTGATCGATTTCGTTTGAATCGATTTCGGAGGATCGTTTGACTTTAGTATGTACTTTTATGAAAGCGCTCAGCTTTTCATCATCATCATCATCAGCCCACCTCTGCCCACTGTTGGGTATTTTCCCCCTCGCGCCACCTCTCACGGCCCCTCGCCATCCATCCGCATCCATGCATCAGCTTTTGTGGGGTATAATTTTGGAATTTTCATGTGTTTTGTTTGTAAACGACTCTCTGAACTCCCTAAATACTTAAGCAAAGTGATATTATTACTTAGATATTATGTCAACAACCAATGCACTAATTTGGTCTTCTCCATGGTATCAGATACATTGCAGATTTGCAGTACAAACGAGGTACAGAAATATAAAATGCAATTCTGTCTGCTCGTCCACAATATTTCCTTAAAAAGCCCCCTCATTTTAAAATTCGTTTATTGTCATACAAAACACGTAACCACGTGTGTTTTATATGCGACAATTTAGTCCCTAAAACATTTCTCGGAGACAATTTCGTTGGGCTTAGTCCCTCCCCCAAGTGCGTCTACTTTATTGTGTAAAATAAGTGTTTTATTTGAATGCCTGGAGGTGGTTTTTGTAGGGGTCTTCTCTTTTGAGCCAATTTCTTGTTTATTACGAGGCGAAATGCCGATTACGAGGAAAAATGCCTTCTAAAAATATGGAATACCCAAAATATAGTCAAGAAACTTTGGTTATTATATTACTGTTCTTGCACAATTTTACATAACAACAATCGTAGACAAAAAAGAAAACTAAAACGTAAGTCGCATTCAACTTAGAACAGAATTTTTATTATTTTGGACAAAGGAATATTAGGTCACTTTTATTAAATAAACGATGCATTGTTTTGTTGATCAAATAGGAACCAGCCGAAAACTTTACTGCTTCAACAAATATTTTTATTCAAATACCCACATAATACAGGCAGTTCGGAAAATCCTGTTCGAAAATTGAGTTAAAATGACAGTGGCGTGCGTAGTGATTCGCCCCGCGGTCCCGCTAAACGCATTAGGGTCAAAATTGGATTTGCCATGGGGCGTTTTATTGGTACACTTGTTATGGCTTACTGTACCGCGGATGGAAGCCAAAATGACCCTCAATGAGGTTGCATTATTCGGTTTAATTTAATTATTTCAGACTTTAGAGGGCAAAGGAATTTGATATTGTAAGTTGATCACTCTTTGAATAGACACAAATTAGATAACTTTTTGGTTCAGATTACTCTTAAAATATAAATGGATCTGACAAATAATCTTAACATACATGTTGTTCATACGCTATGTCTTAATATAGTTAGATGGTCTCTCAGGCAAAAAGGTTCGAGGTTGGATCCAAAAAAGATTTTTAAAGTCACCACATACCAGACTGCAATGTTTCTTGATTAGATCCAAAATTCACCCAATCTACCATAGACAAATAACGAAATAAATCACGCAAGTTCCTAAATCTTCTTCCCCGCAATCAGGGACGCATGTGTGGTGTTTACCTTGTAAAACAAACGTTGGGGTTTTTTCTCAATACAAACAAGATTTGTGTGAAATATTGCGGAGTCCCCGAGGCGCATTTATTTGCGTGCGCGCTTGGCTGCATCTTGTGTGTGATTTAAACCACTGTGCAGTAAATAGGTCTGCATTTTTTGTTTTCTTCAGTGCGATGAAGATAGGTACCTTTTCTATGAATTTAGTAGTCATTAAATTGTTTGGTTATGCTCAAATATTTTGCAGATATTTCACCCTTCCATCAAACACCGATTTCGCAAGCGTTTTCAAGCGATATCAGGATTTTCAGGCGCTTTTAAAATCGCCGATTCCGAAACGGTGCAATCGCTACATAATAATTGTATTAAAGCTTTTATCGCTTTTGAGAATTCTACTTATTGGCAGAAGGAATTAAGTACCATGAATAAAAAATTGCGAATCATAAATGGATTTTCCGCACTTTTCTAAGGTCTCGATTTAAAAAGAAGTTTGCAAATAAGTAGGCATTTTGCATGACATTAAAATATCCTTACGTCAGCGATACATCTCTCAGGGGCCTGAGTCTGAAACGTAATGGCCTCGATAAGGTCCCAGTTGTAAGCTTCAATTACGATTTATTAATGCTGTCTGCCCTTTTAATGTTTTTCTAGTAAAGCGAGGACTATTCTAATTCTAGAGGACTAGTTCGCTGGTTGTAGGAGAAAAACGAGGAAAGCCTAGTTTTGTCCTTCTACTAAGAACCTATCGACACGCCATTGCGTTACAGACTCAGCCCCCTGATCGAAGGTAAAAAAAAACCATTTTACTTCCGTCATCATCCAACTAAACCTAACTCGCCAACCCTCCCCTGCCGACCGTACATTGTACAAGGGCGTCGTCGTAACAGGGTTAGCTCTACAATGACTTGATGAAGGCAAATCTGATTTGCCAACCCTCCGCGTCGTGTTATTTTAAACTGTACCTACAGTGGAACGCTGTAGTGATGGCCGGTGAGGAAATTTTTTGGGTAGAGAGATGAAGTTAGAGGAAGATTTGCCTATTTTTTGGAATGAGATCTGATATAATCATCATCTAATCAAATCATCATTATCAGTCCCACCTTTGTTCAAAGTCAAAGTTTCTTCGTTGTTTGGGAAAACATTTCTCGGTAAAAAGTGGTATGAATTAGCAAAAAAGTCCTTGATATAACAAAACGCTTTTCTGCAATGATGTAGAGACTCTAGATTGCCGGGTCTTTGTAGCAAAACATGTTTTTTTTTTCCTATTCTGCCTATCAACATCAAATTGCTACTTTATTACTGACATGCAGGGTCACCAAAACACTTAAGTGCCTTAGATGCCCAATTTTTTCTACCTAAGGTTTGGTGCAGTTGATAACACTGACTCACGTGCTGTAAATGTAAAGTAATGTTGCAAAATGGCCCTCAACGTAACCAAATAAAGTGCCGACCACGTGTAAAAGTAAACGTGTTGTGGACTGTACGATACAGTACAAAATGAAGTGCAAATGGCATGCAATGTGCGAGCACATCAATTAATTAAAGTTGACAGCGCTGGCTGGCTGCATGACAGCTACGATGGGCATGGGTATAATTGCGTTATAATGTGTCCGTCTGTCCGTATGCATACCTGAGTACCTACACTACAAACGTCCCTACATTAAGGCTCGGTATAAGGCTAACTAGCGCCACCAATGTTAAAAAAATCATATCTTCCTTTAGAAGAAGTTTCTGAAAAAATCCTAAGATGAGCCTATGCGCCATGCTTTTCTAGATTTTTAAGTGTAGATATCCTCTTCGAAATTTACTTTTAAGGTAAAAACTTTTCGATAACCGCAAAAAACGGCCGCTTTTGGCGGTTATCGAATTTTTTTTAGCTTAAGACTAGAAATTGAGTTGGGTACCTACACTTAAAAATCTAGAAAAGCATGGCGCATGAGCTCATCTTAGGATTTGGTCAGAAACTTCTTCTGAAGGGACATATGATTTTTTCAACATTGGTGGCGCTAGTTAGCCTTATACCGAGCCTTAAGTTATATTTTCATACATTTTACTGTCTTCAAAGAGGTTACAAATAGGGGGAAAGTTTCTCTTGTACACACGTCAGCACGTGAGACTGTACACTTTTGTTGCAAACTCGCCCGTAACGTAACTGAGTAGAGTGGTAGCGTGTAAGGGTCGACGTGCTGTTGTCGTGTGTACCATATTTTGTAAAATAAGGCGCGTAAATATAAATAACAAAACAAAATCTGCTTATTAAATAGTAAACCGCACTACTGGGCATATAGGATTAGTTGATATTTTCCATTGTTTACATGGTGACGTTAGACTCTTCTCTGGGATAACCTAATAGTAGTTTCAAAACCTGTCTAGTATTTATTTGCTTAATTAGGGATTAAAATCCACCAACCTTTCAAAACCTTGTTAGACGGCGGTGGATCGCGGCTCCACGGAGGACCCCCATGCCCGGAGAAGTCCCGTAGCTTCAGGTAACTAATGGTGAGCCGTATGATGGACGCTTTGTCCAGCTGGCTGGTGATGGCAGCTGGTAATGGCAAGCTTGTATCGATTGCACAGAAAAATCTTGCTAACAATACTACTCGCTACAAATCCTGCATTGCGCCAGCAAAGTTTGTATCATAGCTGAGATATAGACGTCCAAACATGGCCAGTTGGACTCGGCCGGTCCACAGGCAAGAGAGTCTGGCGGGAAAATGTCCTTTATAGTGCGTAGCATGATCACCCGCTCCTCCTATGCTCCAACCTATACTAGTAAGTTTCAAAACCTGTCTAGTATTTATTCGCTAAATTAGGTTATAAAAGCCACCAACCTTTCAAAGCCTTGTTAGACGGCGGTGGATCGCGGCTCCACGGAGGGCCCCCGTGCCCGGAGAAGTCCCGTATCTTCAGGTAACTAATGGTGAGCCGTATGATGGACGCTTTGTCCAGCTGGCTGGTGATGGCAGCTGGTACGAGCAGCCTCTTGGCAAGCTTGTAGCGGATGCACAGAAACATCTTGCTAATAATACTACTCGATACAAATCCTGCATTGCGCCAGCAAAGTTTATATCGTATCGGAGATATAGACGTCCAACATGGTTGGCCAGTTGGACTCGGCCGGACCTCAAGCAAGAGATCTGTCTGGCGGGAAAATTCCCTTTAGGTATAGGCTCCTCCTATGCTCCAACCTCTAGTAGTAAGTTTCAAAACCTGTCTAGTATTTATTTGCTTAATTAGGGATTAAAATCCACCAACCTTTCAAAGCCTTGTTAGACGGCGGTGGATCGCGGCTCCACGGAGGGTCCCCGTGCCCGGAGAAGTCCCGTAGCTTCAGGTAACTAATGGTGAGCCGTATGATGGACGCCTTGTCCAGCTGGCTGGTGATGGCAGCTGGTAGGGGCAGCATCTTGGCTAGTTCGTAAAACTCGTAGTTCTCTTTGCCTCGCCGTGAGCGCGCTGCGTCTCGGCTCTTTTCTTTGCGAAGCTCGAGGATGCTGGAAAGAAAGAATTGTAAGGTTAGTTTTGGTGTGAAGATGTATGTGAAGATCTGCGAAAACTTGTAATTCGGTACGCAAAGTTTTTTGTTCAAAAGTCCGTTATTGGCTTAATCTTATCTTTAGACAATATTGAGAAACTAATTTCAATATTTTTCATTTTGGTTCTGTAGTTTGGATTTTACAACATTTCAAAGATACAGTTTTATGACCTTCACGCGACGGTCTGTATACTGTTGGCGGTCATAGGAACAAAACATTTTAGCGCATAAAAACAAAACTACTGGACCAAAATAAAAAATATTTAAATTGGTTTCTCAATATTGTCTAGAGTTAAGATTAAGCCAATAACGGACTTTCGAACAAAAAACTTTGCCTTCCGAATTGGCTTTTTACTACCTTTGTTGTTTGCTTACTCTGATATTATCTTAGCCGTAAGTTTTCCTTTTGAAATAAAATAAAAACATAGGGAGAGTAAAAATATCGCTCGAGGCAGCGGTTAATTCTCTAACCGTATGCGAATTCTCCGATGTAAAGTTTTTTTCTTCTAAAATGAGTTTGTGGTCAATACCATTTTCATATGGATCAGTCTGCTCCATAGCTTAATAATTATCAGTGCGTGTACCTACCTACCTACTTACAGACACGTTTGGTCAATTACTAGTGGTTCGCCCCGAACTGTGAACTCGCGACCCCATATTATCGAGGGCTCCCACCCTCAGCACAATGCTGAGCTAGTGCCGTTTGCAATACAGTGACACACCGCGACATTTTACATGACCAATTATGTCTTCTGTCTTTTTAATTCTGTTTTTTAGTTTGTTTGTTTTACTTTGTGTACCTGAGGTGTGTCTGTTTGCAATAAATGTCTTTTTCTTTCTTTTTCTTCTTTTTCATATAAACTTGACAACCCCATATCTCGGCAACCCCTCGACCGATTTGGCTCATGTTCGAACTTAAAAATTCTTTTAATTTCATTATCCGCCTACCAAATTTCATAACGATCCGACCAAATTTACTCAAGTTATCGTCGAACGAACATTCATACATACATACATACATACATACATACATACATACATACATACAAACGCCGGATTGTTCCAGTAGACTCGGAGAACTTCGCTCGCTTCGCTCGCTCGTTCAATTATCTTCCCTATATCCAAAACTGCCTTATTTTTGTTAATGACAGAGGTCATCAGCTCAATTCCTTGTTTTTCTTATTAGGTAATTGAACGAGCGAGCGAAGCGAGCGAAGTTCTCCGAGTCTACTGGAACAATCCGGCGTTTGTATGTATGTATGTATGTATGTATGTATGTATGTTTGTATGTTTGTATGTATGAATGTTCGTTCGACGATAACTTGAGTAATTTTTGTCGGATCGTCATGAAATTTGGTAGGCAGGTAAATGAAACTAAAAGAATTTTTAAGTTCGAACATGAGCCAAATCGGTCGAGGGGTTGCCGAGATATGGGGTTGTTAAGTTTATATGGGATGAGAAAGGGCGCCACTGCTGCCTCTCAGTAACAATAAAATAGTGCTAAAAAGTAATTTTAAAAGTGATAAAAACGTAAATCTAATCAGTAAACAGTGAAAGCAGTAATAAAAACTAACAAAAGTGAACTATAAATACAATTTCTGTTTGGAAACAATATTGTGGATATCGGACGTAAAACTCAGTGGAAAGAATAAAAATAAACTTTTACGGGTCGCGAAATAATCCGTAACAAGAACTCTATTTTAATCCAATAAATACAAAAATTTTGCTAATTGCTAAGGTCCAAAGTACACCAGATTAAAAAATACAAAACAGCGCCATCTATTAAAAACAAATTGTTATTCTACTTCCTAACTGAGGGCGTGACAAAACATTTTTTATCAGAGCCATCTAGTGTTCAAAATTATAAACCAAAAAGTCCTTATGCTCAACAATAGAGGTCGCTTTACTTCAAAACTACAAGAGAGTCCTATACAAAACTTAATATGGAAGAAATACTAGATAAACTACAAAAAATCCAAAATGATCTAGAGGCACAAAAACTTGAAATAAGAAAAAGCGGCGACCAAGTTACAGAAAACATTCAAAGAATGTTTGGCGAAAAACTAAAAATGCTAGAAGAAAAATCTGAAAATCTTGAAAAACGAGTGGAAAATCAACAGAAAAGACCTACAGTCTTTGCTCTTGATTTTCCACCCCTACAGGGTTGGTCCAATTCTGTACCTCCCGGGAACCACACGGGGGTTATTATTAGGTTTATATCGGGTCGCGAGTTCATAGTTCGTGGCGAACCACTAGTACTTGAAACGGCTAGGTGTGCAGATTGCCAATTAGATTGTGATATTTGAACGAGCGAGCGAAGCGAGCGAAGTTCTCCGAGTCTACTGGAACAATCCGGCGTTTGTATGTATGTATGTATGTATGTATGTATGTATGTATGTACGAATGTTCGTTCGACGATAACTTGAGTAAATGAAGTTGGATCGTCACGAAATTTGGTAGGCAGGTAAATGAGGCAAAGAGAATTTTTAAGTTCGAACATGAGCCAAATCGGTCGAGGGGTTACCGAGATATGGGGTTGTTAAGTTTATATGGGGTCGCGAGTTCACAGTTCGGGGCGAACCACTAGTTAATTTGGTCGAATAAGTTACGTTATTTTCTGTATTGAGATATAAATAGGTATAGGTACTAATTTCTTTCACCCTTTATGTAAAATAGGAGATTCGAAGAAAAAAAAAACACTTCAAATACCGTCCCGAACCTAAAGGTGGGAGTAGACTCTCCGCCCACGCCACACCCACGGGCGTGGTTTACACTAATGAGCTAACGGCTTTATTAGTCCGTGTCTACATATGCCTCAATTTGCATCCCACTGAGATCGGGCAACCAAATTGGGTAGTATTTGTTTTGGAGTTTGGAGTTCTCAGACAGAAGAACCGAGCCAATTTTAAAAGAAAAACTTTTTTTGCCTTTCTGAATAGTCGTGAATTTTAATAAATGAGGTCATGAATCAGAAGGTACGTTCGGCCACAGCCACAGCAGCATGGTAGCTCTTACCGCGTGCGGCATAAGGGCGTCAATGGAACAAAAAGGTGTATCCTAGCGTGTGGCCGACTGTACGAATTCCCTTGATTAAAGGAGACATGGTATGAAGTTAGTATTACTCGTATGATAATTATTGATTCTTTATCGTTATCATAATTTATATCATGGATATTATGGATATAAAGAAGATTGGATCTCCATTTCTCGCAGTCAAAGAGAAAAGATCATAAATGCATTATAATGAACATGGAAGTTAGTATTTTATTGTAGGTACATACATACATGTTACCATGTCGTGATTTCTAACTAACCAATCGCAATAATCTTATATTAAAAGTGTGGATAAATCCATAAACTACTTTAATCTTTTATTGAATCGGTCAAGAAATGCAATTTAAAATCAGGGGAGCACAACCCTTGGTCACTTTCGATGTTATTTTAAACAATCCACAACAACCCTTCTTTGAAAAGACGGCTACGCAAAAATAGACTCACTGTCAACAGTTATAAGAACTAGCGTACTGCGGTGTATTTGCTGTCCAGTTTTACAGTAAATTCTTGACCAAATAGTCCCGTAGGAAGTATTAAATCAGGCTCTAGTAAACGTTAAATTGTGTAGATATGTTATCGTTTTAAAGACTTTTCTTTATTCCTTTTGGAATTATTAGTCCCAATGCTGCAGTTACGATACGATTTAAGATAGTCCTAGCATTTTTTTATTAATTTACAATGAGTCGCTTTCGGCACAAATTCACAAAACTTTCTTAGATGGCGTCTACAGGCGTGGTCATAGAAGAACCGGAATACGGCTGTCAAAATTAATCTGAACTGTGTACCTATACTAAGCGAAATTTGACTACCATATTCCGGTTCTTCTATGGCCACGCCTGTAGCGCCATCTATGAACTGCTTTTAATTTGTTCTTTGAAAACGGCTCATTACTATATCCAAGCAGCAGTCAGAGACTAACAGTTATTTTACTTTGTATTAAGATTGTGGGATCAAGTTTTTTTTTTCTATGAACCATGCCATTTATTCTGCTATTCGGAGCGGAGACCTCCAACAATTTAAAGATCATAATCCAACCGTTCTTGAGTTATAAATGGTGGTAAGGTAGAGAAGACATAATGCGCCACAGATTACATTTTGGTGCAACAGATATAAAACTTTGATTTGACATTGAGTTCTTTCATGGTACCTATAGTAAAAACTTTTTTGCTTAATTCGATTTAAAAGAAACAAAGAAGCCCAAGACGAAACATCAGCGAAACGTCGCCGAATAAAAGCAGTCAGGTGACAATAAACCAATATGGACGCCGGGGGACTGGCGCCGGAGTAATCTTCAGGGGTCGTAAACCAGTGCCATCAGAGAATCGCTTACAGCGCTCCTCTGCGCTATTGTGCCTCTCGCGCCACTGGTTTAGGACCTCTGCGGGAGCATACTAGTGGAAAGGCGACAAAATCCACTCATTTGAGAGAAGATAGAAAATTCAGCAATTTGACACAATGTTCAAGATGCTTACAAGAGAAGGTAGTAAATACGAGATCGATACATCGTAAGACGGCTGAGAAATAAAGACATGTCTGTATCGAATATCCAACAATCTAATTCATGATTCATGCCCATAACATCCCTAGAATGGACTTGAATCCGTTCTAGAATTATGTAGATTCTACACCACTCTTTGCAACCGAAAGGTATGTTATTACAAGATGTTATAAAGATAAAAATCTTCTGCATTATAAATTTAATGGTAGAGAACACTTTATGTAACGTTTACAAAAAATCAACATCGATCACATTTTACTGTTTGTAAATAAGACGCATTCCATCGAGCCTGACTTTGACAGTTGACTGCCACAAAACAGAAAAAAGTGACTGTTAATTAAAAAAAAAAAACTCGCTTCTCTGCCTCGTAAAGTCGTAACCCTTCGCGCTTGTGCTCGAAAGCGCCTCGGTTTAGGACCCCTGACTCTAATAAACTGTGCTCGCTAAGTTTTTACGCCTCCTTCTAGCGTCGACGACTCAGAAAGGATTGCTGTTTACTAAAATGTTAACATTGTAAGGGCAAGCTTCTGATGCATATTAAAAGGTCATGTTGTGGGTTCCATTAGCTTTTATAGTTTACTTATGTGAGGGTCTAATTTAACGCAAACATCATCGTAAGCGTATAGGGTTTGTCATAGGTACACACGACACCACGTCGACCCTTACACGCTAGCATCTTATTCGGTTACGTTACGGGTGACTTTACAACAAAAGTGTACACGTGCTGTCGTGTGTACATCTGAAGTGTTAACATGCGATCCAATAATCATACATCATCAGAAGTCTCAGATTCTTTTTGCAGTTACATTCTTAGGCGGACTTTCGTCACTCAGGGTTAGCAAACTAACTCAGAGTTAACTTGACATTTCCATACTTTTGACGATAACTCAGAGTTAACTGGCTAACTCTGGTTGACGCAAGTGGACCTTAGTAGGTAAAAGTAACTTTTTGTTAAATTGAACCTTCTTAAATACAAAATGACCATGGCTTAGCATGGCCGGCTGTACCACGATCATCAGCCTGTTAACACTCACTGCTGAGAAAAGGCTTCTTCTGTGCCAGGCGCAACCACTGCTTTCCGGCTACTTGGGCTATGTCGTCGGACCATCTGGCTGTTGGTCTGCCAACCGATCTCTTCCCCTCTCGGGGTCACCAGTCCTCAATGGACTTTGTTATTCTGCCATCGGTGCGTCTAGCCAGGTGTCCTGCCCACTTCCACTTCAAAGAATTTATGCGTTTTCCAGGTTCTATAAGCGAATTTAGGGAGGGGTGGCTAAGGGGCTTAGAAGCATCTGTAACCCTCTATAAAAATACATTTTGTATACTTTTTAATCTTGAAAACCTACGCTCATTGGGTTCAAGCCCCCCCCCCAAACCAAAATCCTGGATCCGCCACTGTATCTACCTGACTCTAAAACCCTGTAGTTACTGTTACCAACCTATACGAAGAAACGTAGCCAACACACATCTAGCTAGACATCTCTCCGATCCCCTTTTCACGCCAACCCCTAACGAAAAGGTGTCCCACTAATATCCTGCTATTCCTGCTCTAATAGCAGTCTCAAACGAACCTTGGACATTTTGAGACCCCTAGCTCCTTACAGCTAGTTTGAAGGGTGGGAAACCAGAGGAGACATCGAGGTAGTAGTTGATATATCGTACTATGTCAATTTGGCTGGAGACAGACTTTTGGCCGCGGCTTCGCTTGGAAGTTGGGTAAAACTTAATATTCGGAATGACCTAGTCTCTAGCCAGAGTTATTCTTGGTATTACAATTTTTCTGAGTAAAAAAAAAGTAAGATGTAGCCTGTAAAATTGTACATGTCCCACTAGCTCGGCAAAGGCCTTCTCTCAGAGAGAGAGTTCGAGCTTAATCACCACGCGTGCTCAATGCGGGTTGACGATTTTTGCGTTGAGGGTATAATGCCTCATACGCTCAGGTTTCCTCACGATGTTTTCCTTCACCGTCAGCGAGTGGTATTGCTACTACAAATTCACAAATGTGCGTAACTTTGAAATTAAACAAAGTCATATTTACATGCCCGCACCGGGAATCGAACCTAGGACCTTTCACTTCAGAGTCCATTGTTCTACCCACTAGACCACCACCGCCATTACAATTTTTCTGAGTACCTATGTTTATTTTTAAAGGTATTATACTACCTTTAAAAATAAACATACATAGAAAAATGTTAACACCAAGAATAACTCTGGGTTTATAAAATTACTTTATTATTATTAGCCTATTTTATAAACTTACGTACCTACTTTCATCTACGTCGTATTATATGGAATAGACGTCTTGGAAGAACTAAATAAAAAAAAAAACTTTATTCATTTCATATTGAAATTCCTACCAAAAGTGGAATACAGCTAATTACCTTTTTTTTTCATCGGTTGCGCTAGTGGGCTGGGTACCAGTTTTAAACATCGTCTTTGCTGGGTAAACATTTTACAGAAGTACAAACAGACAAACGAACCAACCCTCTTTCACACGTATGACAGGACGTCAATTTATCTTATGATGTATGGTTGCGTTGAATTAGTTCCTTGTAACGTTATTACCTATAGGCGTTGGCCAATATTTTTATTGGCGAAGTTACCCTAATGTTGCTAATAGTGTCTTCCAGGAAGATACCGAGGTAATTCCACGGAATAACCTGAAATAATAATCACGTTGTAGAGTTTCAGAACTAAATATTCAGAAAGGTATAAAAGTTCCGTAAAATGTGTTTTTATGTCAATAAAGTTTCGGTCTACCTATCCTTATCGACAACCAAACATTATGGGCATTTTGTTATTTTTCGTTCTAAATTCAAACAAAAACGGTTTTAAACATAAACTCCGGCAACTTTAAAAAGAAAAGCTAGAAACCGCGTTCGAAAATGGAACTGCGATTCCGTTTTTCCGTGGAGGGTTAACGACTTTCACCACGCATTCCGGAGTTTTACAACTAGACGGAATGTAGCCCCCTAATACTGGCTTAGTGTTATAGGATTGCTTAGTTCGCTATTGGGAGGAAAAGGTGTGAAGCTGGCTTTAAAAGGTTTCGTTTTTTAAGGTGTAAAAGCTCTGTCTTATAATCTCCTAAATGGAGAATTTTCAGAACTTTTATGCAGATTTTTTTAACTTCGGTAAATAAAAAAACACCACAAAGAATAAGCAAGCCAATTCACTAGTACCTATCACAACTGCAACGTTCGCTGCCAGAACTTCAAAGTTGAAACTTTGTAATCCCAAATAGGTTTAGGATTAGGTACAGTCGGCCACACGCTAGGATACCCCGTTTTGTTCGATTGGCGCCCTTATGCCGCGCGCGGTAAGAGCTGCCATGGGGTATCTATGACTAAGGCCGACCGTACAGTTTCATCTTACATAGGTGGGCATAGGTGCCTACGGGTAATAAGGAACATTCAACCAACGGAAATCAAACCCACACCTTACGATTGAGAAGCCACTATCGCAACAAAAAAAAACAAATAAATCCAGCCCCATCTTCAGTCTTATTGCGAAACCATGTTTTATTGCTGCGAATGTCCACTCCATTTCCCTCTGTTCCAGCCGATTTTTATGACGAACCTCCCTTCATCTTTGGAAGTGGCCTCCTTTAAGTGTAACGGAACGTGCCCCGACACTGTGCCCACCTGGGAATCGAACCCGCAACACTCGGCAACCCCTGACCGGGAGAATCTTGGAGAAAAATCAACTTTGAGCGAGCGACTTTAGAGATTGTTTCGACTCGCCTTCTTTCGTATTTGGACTGGTCAGTGATGATTACTCTCTGCAGCAACAATAAGGACGTATACGCATTTGAGTCTCAAAGGAATCTCTACCTTGCAACCCAAAACATAAAGACAAAAGTCCCTTGAAGGAAGGTTAGCAAAAAAATCTTCGCCAAATTGAAATGGCCGAAAAAATGCACGTGTGCGTACGGAATCGAACTAGGGGCTGGTCGTAAAAAGGCGGCCGTGTCACAGTAGTTACGGGATGCGGACTAATGTGGCCCGGACAAATTGGGTTTGCCCGGACGTGAATTAGACCTCCCCAGAGATTGCTGTTGCTGACAGTCCGAAGGATGGCCGAGATGGTAATATTGCCGGAATTGTGATTGCGTTTTGAGTAATTATGTCTAGTGGCGTCTTGTTCGAGTATCCTTTTGTATTGAGGGACCAAATTATTGGGAAGCGATAATTAGAAATTATTGAGTAGCTGTCCCATAAACTACAATAGGTAAATGTTCAGCGGTTGTAATACGACCTTTTAGGCTCCTCAAAAACCTTACCTGAAAAATATTGAAATAGAAATTTCAAAAAAGAAAAATTGTTCATACCTTTAATAAGATTGACACTTAGGTCAAGTAAGTAGCTGGCCGATAAAGATGATTGTTTCTCCATGACCATTGTACACATTTAAATTTTAAGTCATTAAGTCGTAGGTACCAATTACATTACTTCATTTGGCAAAATATGACATCATTACCGTTACTTTGTCAAAAAGTAATGCATGGAGAGATGTCTCTCACGTTAGTCAAACGTACATTCAGTTAACCATCTCAACAACGTCTAAAAGCCCCCAATAAACCACCACATTGATTATCCACCGAGGTAGCACCGATTAAATACAAAATACAATACAATTGATACCAAAAAAACATATCAATAGACCGCGGCCTATATACTATAGTACCACCTCGTTAAATTTGTCACCTTGTTAGGGACTCGGCCGTCTAAGGGTTAAGGTAGGACTGACACCTTTCGGATTAACCCTATAAAGCAGGGTCTTTTTGTTGTTAAACACCGATTGTTAGTGGCATGGGAATCTCTAAGTAGTTTTATGGTTGAATGAATTCACTTTGCCACCTAATAAACGGATTGTGGGTTCTTTCTTGCTGAGTTTCTAAATTTGAACGCTGCTAAACTAAGCTAAAAGACGTGAAAAGTTCATGCTTTAGCCCTTTTGGCTGCTGTACACGGGTAGAGGAAACGGTAGAGTAGAGCGGTAGAGTACTAACTGAGACATATAAAAGCAAAGGCAGCAACATCCCTACCAAATACCAAAACTCTACCGTTTACTCTACCAGTGTACAGCAGCCTTTTAGGTCTGTATGTGAAGTGTACGGTAATAGGCCGAGTTCAAAATAAAATTTATCAAATATTATCACAATTTAATGATTTTTATTAAGGCGCTGGGCATAGTGAATTAGCCCGCGCGCAACGAAAAATGCTTAATTCGATTCCTGTATCAAATACACAAAAAAAAATCGAAAATGTTTATGTATCAAACCCTAGAATTAGTTGAGACCTATCTAACACAGCCAGTTTCATGTTGATATCCATAACAGATTGCAAGATATTTTGCTTGAAAAAAAGTGCGCCGCCTATTTTTTTTACAAGCAAAATATCTTCAAAACGTTTATGAATGTCAACACGAAACTGGCTGTTTTAGATAGATAGGTCTCACCTAATTCTAGGGTTTGATATGTGAACATTTTCAATTTGTTTAGTATATTTGATACAGGAATCGATTTTGTGCATTTTTCTCTGCGCGCGGGCTATTCACTATGCCCAGCGCCTTAAAAAAAAGCTCTCCGAGTCACGGTAAAAATAAGAAATATTTTCATCGCTACAAATAATATTTTGAGGGGCCGCTGTGACATCCATGGGGCGCAGAAAAATATGACAAGTAACATTGTTAGTCTGAAGTGGTTATGTCGTGGCCACAAAAAGTAGTAGGCACTTTAAGTTTTCTATTGAGACGTATTGTGTTTATTGAGCTACCACTTCAAAGTGTCTTTATTGAGACGTGAATTTAGTGGATAATATTGCGCCTTTAATATTTCTTTCACACCTGGGTCATTTAGAGAGTTAGAGAGTATGTGAATTAAAGGGTTAAGGCCAAAAACTCTTCTTTTTACAAGGTGTTACAAAAGTACCTAACTATTTTTACAGGGTGTAACCTACTGGTAAACAGGATGTCAAATCTGTAAAAAAAGTTGAAAAAAACAATTTTTATTTTATAACCTAAAAATTGAAAAAAAATCATAACATTTTTGGTTTTGTTATTAGCTCAAATTTAATTATATGTTTGTGCGTGTAGGTGCATTTACATAGCTTTGAGTTGTTAAAACATTGTGAAAGTCAATGAAAACAATATTTAAAAAATACTTTTCTTCCGCCACATCGTTCACATTATATTAATTAAAAAAATTAACGGAACGTCATAGAGCAAAAAAAAATATTAGGTTGTGATCCCTATCATCGGGTTCTATTACCCTTTAAAAAGGGTTACGTACTTTTGTAACACCTTGTATAATAATATCAGAAGTATTTCATCTGGTTTTACATCACCATAGAGGTTTCAGCATTATACACATAAATTAGGCCTCAACCGCTATACATACAACGTGTCTAAAAAAATCAATTTAACAGTAGGTAAAAAGAGTTAGGATGTTTACAAAACATTTTGCAGTGTACCTAAGTACTGTTAAAGTGATTTTTTTTGCATATTTTGTTTAGTTTTTGGTATTAGCTCAAATTTTAAAATATGTTTGTGTGTGCATTTGCATAGTTTTGCTATAAAATATTGTGAAAGTCTATGGCAACAATATAAAAAAAAACTTTTCTCCCGCCACAGCGTTGACATTTTACTAATTTAAAAAACAAAGGCACGTCACTGAGCAAAATAAAAATTAGGTTGTAATCCCTACCAGTATCACTGGGTCCTATGACCCTGTAAAAAGAGTTAGGATCTTTTGTAACACCTTGTATGTAGATCAAGAGTGGAAGCATTGTCTCAAACGATATCTAGTTCGATGTGGCTGTTGCATTCTAGATTAACTTGCTAATATTACCTACAACTTCTAAATTCAAACCTCAAAGTAAGTCGGTGCACAAGAGAAGAAGTGAAGTGCAGCCAATAAAGGAAAAGAAAAACTTTTTCTTTGAACCCCTATTTCCCTAAGTGACTAAAAGACTTCACACCCATCACACTTAAGGGGTGGCCAGAGAAGCCAGTCGGTGAAAAGTATCGTGTGAAAGCTGACCCGTAGAAAATGAGATGCGGGGAACAGAACGACACAGTTTCGTTCGACTTTACACATCACAGTGCTGCCCCTCTACCCTCGACGCATTTTTCCAATACGGCCGCAATATGGCGCAATTTACAGAATTTAATATTTTACAAATTAAGACGCATTTTGTGTTTTTATTGAATAAAACAGCCTTACCTTTGCATAAACATTACAAAGTATTTAAAATCGAAGCATTACTATGCGAATTAAAAGAGAAATTAAAGTTTTAAACTTTTTCAATTTGATCGCAATAGCGTCAAGGGTAACCCCCCTGTAGCGCAAAAATCTTTGCTCTAGACGGATATTAATTTAGAGAAATTAATTATTATCTTAATGTATTTCTATTAATTGTCCCAATATAACACCATAATTCTCAATTCGCATCAAATTCTCAAATTGTCTAATTCACAAAGTGTCAATTGGGCAAATATGTCACAACTTCCAGTCATCATGAGATTGTTACAAGATAATTATCAAGCTCTTAATCAGCTGCTGTCATTGGGTTTCTTGTGTCAATGGGGATTTTTCCAAGTGTCAAATATACTTAATTGGAATAACACAGATTAATAGACTCGATTCCAACTTTATTTGACATATGGCAAAATCACCATCGCTTTAAAATGTGAAACTGACGCCAACAGAAAGAAAAAGAAAGAAAATACCTTGATTAACTACACAATACTCATAACATAAAATCAACAGCTTACCAGTAAGCTATAGTCTATAAAATATAGCTTGAGCTCTGTGACAGATGTCAAAGTGGTATAGGTAGTGATGGGACAATGTTGAGAATGATCATGGTAATAATGATTGATTATCAAGAATATTATTGCTAATAGGATTATTTTAAACACAGTATAAAAGTATAGTGAAAACAAACATGGAATATTGATCAGACTCTGTTGCATACTTGCGCCAATGGCAAAAGCGGACCACCATTTTGGTTCTCGCGCTCGAAATATTCACGTAAGTGAATAATAAACGCACGGCATTCACTATTTAGAACAGTTTTCTTCGTTCTTGGCATTATGCAACGAATAAAAATAATAAACGATCAACAAAACTCAACAAAAAACAAAGCAATGAGAACTGAAAACACGAAGCCTAAAATAGGCGTCGGTCGGCACTCGTATTAATAACTCACTCAACACAACTATCAAGCTATCCTGCTGTCTGTGATCGTCGATTTTTTTATGTGCAAGATCAGCATAGTTTCTAGTCTATGGTTATGATAACTCATCGTACGTCACTAATTCTGCACCAATGAAGTATGAGATTATCGTAGAGTAAATTTACCGTTAAAAAATTCGGAACTTGATGGGTATGATTTCGATGACAGCTGTCACAGAGCTCAAGCTATATTTTACAGACTATAGCTATTGTAGTTATAGAAACCAGTGGTAGCACTTGACATAAGTAATTTTGATTTTAAAAATTAGAGAATTTACTTGAAATGCTCATTAGGATTTTTGCACATTATATTTACATTTTGTAACTTCAGGGTTTGATAAAGCTTCTGCCCTGACTAGTTTGTGACTCGGAATTCAGTCAACCGTTGGGTCCCTAGCTCCCCAAAGGACGAAGCGGCGCTGGTGTCAATTGGGCTTGTTTTGCTCACAAAACTTTTGAAGATGTCTTGTTGACGTTAGTTACATAGAAAAACAAATGATCTACTATTTGTGGCATATCTAGGACAAGAAAAACAAATGACAAATAATTGAGGAATAAATGAACAGAAAAATAGAGCATTAATTTGATAATCAAATTGTAAACTCCAAACCAAGTTTTCTTTATTTAACTTTGTTGGGCGACCGAGCTTCGCTCGAATTCTACGAGATGGCGCTACTTTTTATTGATTTGCTTTGCCCCTAAGTAAACCAGCGTGATGATAATTATATAGCCTAGGTGTTTTTTTTTAATGACTAAGCTATCTGGGTTTCAAATTTTATCCAAATCGTTAGAGCCGTTTCCGAGATCCCCCGTTTAAATAATATAAATATACAAGATTAGCTCTTTTAAAGTAGGTAATAATAGGATTTGGAAGAATACGGAGGCTCTAAATGACAACGGCGTGTTTTGTATGTTAGAAGAAATTGGCATTGATTGCTTATCATTCTGCTCGAAAACCTAGCTTTATGAAATCCCCTATCTTTGGTCAAAACGGAAGTTGACTTTGACAAAACTTTCATCAATCAACAGAACTAGCCAACCACACTGATCCCCAGATTTATCCAAAAAGAGATCTGACTAAGCGATTTGATCATATTATCATAGCTAAGTAAGGTCGCCCACACAGTCTAGGATACCTCACAGTAGCTCTTACCGCGCGCGGCATAAGGGCGACAATCGAACAAAACGGGGTATCCTAGCGTGTGGCCGATTGTACCCAGAACGTCAAAACGATGGGACAAATACCGTGGGGTAAAATACATATCATAGAAAATTCAATAGAGGAAACTAGGTACGTGTGATGTGATACAGTAATATTTTTGGCATGCAGGATTCAATATTTTCCTTTGCTAAGGTAATATTTAGGCACAAAATTGATTTTAGCTGATACTTAATAAGCGTTTAGAACCGCAAAGTCATACCTAATGTTAGCTGACCTCCGATAGGAGATTGAAAATTTTACTAAATTATCGTTCTGTCACGATCTTTTGTAAGAAATCTGCAGAGACAGGACGATACTTAAGTGCTTGCTTAGCCAATTTCTCAATTCAGAAACCGGCAGTAAAAGTTGTAATGAGTTGTGGTTGAAGTCAAAAAAGCAAAACTATTATTTGAAACCGTTAGCATAATTAATTAATACGACAATACAACGTGTTACAAAACATCCTAACTCTTTTTACAGGGTGTCAAAGGTGTCAACAGGGTGATAATTCTGTAAAAAAAAGTTGAATATATTTTTTTTTTATAACCTCAAAATTGAAAAAACATCATAACTTTTTAATTTTTGGTATTAGCTCAAATTTTAAAATATTTTTGTGTGTGTAGGTGCATTTACATAGCTTTGAGTTGTTCAAACATTGTGAAAGTCAATGAAAACAATATTTAAAAAATACTTTTCTCCCGCCACAGCGTTCACATTTTATTAATTTAAAAATCAACGGAACGTCATAGAGCAAAAAATTTTTAGGTTGTGATCCCTGTCACCGGGTGCTATTACCCTGTAAAAAGAGTTAGGTACTTTTATAACACCTTGTATACTGATCACGATGAAGACTCCTCAAACCCTGTCTATTTATGATACACACACATTGTGATATTCGTAAGGGAATTAAATAAACACACATACAGACAGGCATAACAATACGAAGGGGGATACCTAAGGCAGGGCGATATTTGACGTAGGAAATGAAAATGTCATCGCCTTATTAACGCTCTGGGATTATTGATATTACGACTATTAAGGCGCGAAAGGGGGTCCAGTTACGTTATATCCTACTTTAGGATATCTTTCCATCTATTTTAAGGCTGCATATAAGGCTAACTAGCGCCACCAATGTTGAAAAAAACATATCTTTTTTCAGAAGAAGTTTCTGAAAAAATCCTAAGATGAGCTCATGCGCCATGCTTTTTTAGATTTTTAAGTGTAGGTACCCAACTCAATTTCTAGTCTTAAGCTAAAAAATTTTCGATAACCGCCAAAAACGGCCGCTTTTGGCGGTTATCGAAAATTTTTTAGCTTAAAAGTAAATTTCGAAGAGGGTATCTTAAAAATCTAGAAAAGCATGGCGCATAGGCTCATCTTAGGATTTTTTCAGAAACTTCTTCTAAAGGAAGATATGATTTTTTTAACATTGGTGGCGCTAGTTAGCCTTATACGGAGCCTTAATAGCTGGAGAGCTGGTGACCAATCGACTCATTTTGTCGTACAAGTTTCAAGTTTCTAGGCTGTTTGTTTAGAATCCGCTGGTCACATACCTACCTAATAGCTAGGACAAGCTAGAAGATTTTTTTGTTTGAGCCGCTTTCAATGACATGTTGGTTCCAAATTTTTGTAAAATAAAAATAAACCCACATAAACATTTTTTTCTTGGAGTAGATTTATTGGACACAATATATTTGTTTTCTCTACATTCATTCAGCTACTAAACGTAGATTTTTAAGTCTAAAACTGAATACGTAGTTATGAAATAAATACCAAAGAGGTATAATTTTCTAAGAATAGCATCCACGACTCTACATTTTGCGATGAATGACTGAATTAACCTATACGTCTTATATGTACACTAATATTATAAAGAGGAAAAGTTTGTAAGTATGTATGTACGTATGTAGGGGTAATCTCCAAAAATGCTCATCCGATTTAAATAATTATTTGTCTTATGGGAGGCTACGTTATCGCCGAGTGCTATAGGCTATTTTTTATTGTGATAACGGGAAAAACACTAAGTCTGTGCGGACGAAGTCGCGGGCAAAAGCTAGTGTATTTATAAATAGATTTTCTTGATCAGCATCGAATCTTAAATCGGATGCAACTTGTCGATATCAAAAGCTCAAGTCCAAGTAACTGTACCTTCGCTATAATGTATTATTCCTTGCCATATTTGATTCCGTTGACTCGTTAGATGCGATCTGTATTCGTCTCGTGGACTGGTGTGGAAGATGGGATTGACAGAGTCACATAATAATAAATATGATACTTTAGTTACTGGTTCCATCACCATCATTGTCACCAAAAATATGTTGATAGGGTCTATGTACCAAAAATCTTGCTTCTATTTATCGCTAGCTTTTTTGTATTTCGTAAACGGTTAAACTTCAGACTGTCACTGACAGTCTGAGACTGGCCACGGCGTCGCGAGGGCCGTCTCGTTCTCCATGAAGTAGGGCTCCGAATGAGAACCGAAACTAGTCGGCTACACCGACATAATACAAGTAAGTTTAACCGTTTACGAAATACAAAATGTGCAGTGCTTACCATAGTTAAAGTGTAAAAATATCGCTAGCTGTTTATCTAATGGTCAAAAAGTTATCCAAGGGCTTATTTTTGCAACCTAAAATTCAAGTCGACGAAAAAACTAAAGATATTCGGCCTATATTACTTCTATCTACAGTAGTCAATACCAAAATCAAGATAAAACCTAAAACCATTAATCGAACCCCTTGCGCTTCAAAAAGTCCCAAAAGTGAACTTTAAACTCATCTTCCGATCGTTTTTTCACCCGACACGCTTTTCAACAGGCTCACGATGCACAGTGGGCCGCCACCGGATTACACTTGGCCAAAACTGACTTCAAACTTTGTTCGTTCCTTGGAAACTCTATGAAAGTTTTTCGGATTGAAGTAAGGTGAGAGGGCGAGTTGTGGCCCCTCTAGGCCAAAATTGCAAAGTCATATTATGCTCATCTGTGAGTCGGGGGCACGCAGGGAGGCCCTGAGTGACCGCCTCGTGGGACTGCTCCGTTTCATTATTGCCTTCCTCACCTTGTCGTGAATTGGTCGTCTTGGTGATTGGGCTATTTGGAGCGGGCTTGTGACGCTTCCGTTCAGGGGAATTATGAATCAGACAGTTAGCTACTGACTAAGGGAGATATTTTTTTTGTTCTATTTACGTTAGTAACTTAAACTTTCGTAAGAACATCCCAATTGGAAAGCAGAGACAGACAAGAATTATATTATCTGTAATAGTCGAAGTCACCAATGTCTTTTTTGCATTATTTACTTAATCATAGACAAAGACAGACATACCTAAGCATGTCTACAGGGTGCACTCTAATTCGATAGCGGAACTTTAAGTAGGCGGTCTACTGATCAATACGAATAAATTGTTCTAGGTGCGAAAAAAATATCAGCTGTTTCATACATTTGGCGCAGTACTGAGTCGACCTTTTTTATGGAACAGCTGATATTTTTTTCGCTCAATTTCGTTAGCCACCTAGTATAACTTGTTTGTAGTGGTCAGTACACAGCCTACTTAAAGTTCCGCTATCGACTTAGAGTGCACCCTGTAGTAGTAATGCAAACCGCACAATGGTACAAAACAGCCTCCAATAGGACCAAAAATAAAAACTAAAAGTCCGTCCGGTCCACTCTCAAATGCCCAGCGGGTGAACCGATTTGCGCGCGCGCCAAATAGCGCTCTTTAGTTAGACGGACTCTAATAATCACGTCATATCCAATTTTCCTTCGCACAACGCTGTGGGAATATCAAGCAGCAGCCGAGACGCCTCGCTGATTGAATTCAGCGTTTAATTCGAAGGGAAATGACCTTCGTCAGGGGAAATGTAGTTAGTAGTTACGGGACTGGTTTAATTATTATTGTAGTTTTGAGGAGCGCTACACTTCAAGCACTCAAACGCTTACGATTGTTTGCACTTCAGGCCATAAAAGTGCTACGACTACGACTGTTGGGTTTTCTTCAAAATTACTGCTTGCCTTAATTCAAGCATTACAACGTAGGTACTCGATGTTTCTGCAACCAATACGCAACTCCTCAAGTTGTTTATAATTTTGTAACAAAACTAAAGTGATCATCCCAGTGTAACAATTATTTTACCACTCATGTTTTGACGGTTTTGAAAGGTGATTTAACCTCATAAAACTAACTGTACCTTGTCCGATTAGTGTATGTTGACTGTGTCAACTCTTGCATGTTTTGGAAGTATTTTGTATCAATAAAGAACTTTAAAGATCAAATCAAATCAATCAACGTGGATATGGCCATGAATTTAGCGCATTAATTTGCTTGGCCACGTCTACACCTTAAGAGCCTGATCCGTCTACTTGCGCCGCCGATGAAAAAAAAAAAAGATGTATTATCTTCTTTTTAGATGGCTTTTTTTTGGTAAAAATATCCATAGGCTTAACTATCTCGCCTGTATACAGCCGGGCGTTGCTCAGTAAGTTAATTGAGTGTTATTATCTTAGTATTTATCTTATTCACTTACCTACCGATCTCCTTTTTTAGCGAGAGACAGTGTCAAAGAGAAACCAATGCGTCTAGCTTGATACCTCGATACATCGCCCTGTCTAGCCAATAATACAATAAATAAAAACTATTCCGAAAAGCAGAAAAAGACTTGTCGATTTATCTCCCTGTGGGTGCAATCAGGCGACCCTTCGCTAGATTATTGCAAATAACTATTATTTCGCCGGCTCAAATGGGCCCTGCAGCCGAAAGTTCGCTTTGTATTGCTAATTTTATCAAACGACAGCAGACGAGAGGTATTTTGGGCTACTTTCTTTTTATTTCGATTGGAAAATTGCCGAGAAAAATGTTTTGGGCGAGGTTTGTCTTCAAAAGTTACGGGTGCACTGAGAGAAAAAATAGAAGTTAAAAACTAAAACCCGACTACTAAAAGGCTTAAAACAAGACCTGCTTATTCTTAAAATAGACTCATAGATAATTAATCGTACATACCCATATACATACATACATAAATACATATATACGCTGCTAAACGCATAACCCTCCTTTTTGCTTCGCGTAGTCGGGTAAAAAGAAGTAAGATGTAGCCTAGACATCAATGTCCAATTAGCTGAGTGCGGGCCTTTTCTCAGAGAATGAGTACTAATTAATGTAAAATACCCCCGACATTGCAGCTTTAAATAAGCATTAGGTAAGCATGTCTCATAAACGGCTGAACCGATTTTGATAAAACAATATAAGAACAGTTGCTAGAAAACCTGTTTTCAAATAGACAGACAGAGACATATACACACTGATAAACAGACACACACACAAACACACACCCACACACACACACACACACACACACACACACACACACACACACACACACATAGCAGTCAAACTTATAACACCCCTCTTTTTGGGTGGGGGGTTAAAAAAAGACAGAGAGCATAGAGAAAAAAATCTTAAAGCTCTATATTCTTCCAGCAAGGAGAGGTAAAAAAGATTATATTATGGTGAAGTTGAAAAAAATACAACATCAAACCATAAAATAACCACAAAACACCCAAAACCCATCGAATCCCGCCGGCCTTCCCACAACAAAATATCACTATTTTATTCATCAAGCCGCCATTGCTTCTAAATCCAGGCAATTGGCGATGACCGCTGGCAATATGGCCTCCATTTTTTTTTATCAAAGGCAATAATTTATTTGTTTTTAAGTGGTGTATTATATCACAGGTGTATTTTTTAAAGCTTCGGATTTTATAAAGAACAGTATGAAAAGAACATATTTAACACGTAGAATCGATAGCTAATATTATGTATTTGCTATCGATTAAAAAAAAACAAAAATTGTCGGACAAAAAATGATCAACTACCAAATAGAACATATTTTATATTTATTGAATATTTGATAGCTACCAAATTGAAAAACTGTGAAAATTGTGCATTTCAGGATTTTGACAGTACAGTTCACGACATAGGTGGATTTTTACCGAAAAGACAAAACATGATTGTGGCTTTCACTAAAAACTATTTGACAGCAAAATATTTTGAAAATTTGACATTACGCTGGAAGATAGTAGTGTGGCGGAATATTCAAAATTTTCACAGTTTTTTACATTTTGTAGCTAAACTGAGCTATTTTTGTTCAGCGATTTTTCGTTCGCGGGAATAAAACCGTATTATTTTCATTATTGTAAACAACAGAACAACAGAAGAACAATTATTGTTAATTCAGCCGATTATGTGTTCTGGTTTACGACAAGTTTTTTGGGCAGTACCACTGCTTCGTAGACCAGAACACATAATCGGCTGAATTATTGTTGTTCTGTTGTTTACAATAATGAAAAGAATACGGTTTTATTCTCGCGAACGAAAAATCGCTGAACAAAAATAGTTCAGTTTAGCTACAAAATGTAAAAGTCTGTGAAAATTTTGAATTTCCCGCCACCTTGCTATCGTCTACCCTTAAGTACTTTTTGTTTTTTCTGTAGCACTAACCCGTGCTAGGAAATATTTTAAATATTTATAATAAGTTGAATAAATTCACTCGGGACAGGACCAAGTCTAAGTCCAAAAAAAAGGTTCCAGTGCTGTCCCGAGTGAATTTTTTCAACTTACTATAAATGTTTAAAATTTGACGTTAGTTCATGTGAGTAAAAATCCGCTCATCCCGAATTCCACCAGTCGCGTTTGTGAATGAAACAATTTTCCACTCTCGCCCCGCGTTCGGACAACAATTTGCTAAACTGACGACGTCCATTAGTCATCTTCGTATCGCCACCGACTCGAGATTGGGTCGTGTGTGTTTTCTAGGGTTCCGTATAGCAAACGGAAAAGGAACCCTTATTGTATTACTGCGTTTTCCATATTATGTCTGTTTCAAATAGGTCATGTCTGCAATCCTTTGGAGCTGTGAAAAAACCCGTCCAACTTCTTAGTGAACGCAATCAAAAGATGCGGTCGTTTATGCAGAATATTTTGACACTCGCAAGGGAATCAAAACGTATAGGGTACTTCCCGTTGAACTAGGATCACCAAGTTTGTCAAAACAAGAAGCAATGTCATATTATAGCACAAGTAAAGGGAAAAATCCAAAAACTGTAGTAGTTACATCACAAAGACATACTTTGCACGGAACCCACGGTGCGCGAGTCTGACTCGTATTTGACCGATTTTTTACACCAGATGCGCATAAAAAACGGGATCATTGTCCAGTTTTGGGGTGTGTGCCGCGATTTGGGCATAATAGTGACATGACAAGAAATGCGATGCAATCGTTTTACTAAGCTCAGGATGGTATCTAGATAAATTGAAGTTTTTGTAGAGCGTTTCCATACCCTAATAAGATGAAAAGGGTATTTGTTTGCCGTTATCACAATTTTATTATGAGAACCGGATGTTTGAGACCAAATCATGTGGTACAGTTATAGTTATTATATAGTCTGCCATAAGAATAACTTTTCCTTCAGTCTCCATTTTTTATCGATTTATAATTATTATCCTGGTAAAATCAAAATATATTTTTTCAAAATTAGTTATTTTAGTGTTAGGTTGTTTAACAAATATTAGAATAATAAGCTAGTAATAAGAGCATAAAGCTGCCAACAAACTACTTAGTAGTTTGGCGGAATTACTGTATTAGTGTACGTTTTTTGGCCTGAATAAACCTTTACTTACTTACATTCTAAAATTTACAAAAATATAACAGCCTGTCTATACCCCTATAGCTACAAAACCATACATAACTTATCGTCCCCTAAACGCCATCTCAATTCAACCCTATAAGAAGGAATTAAAACAACAAGGACGGGGGTCTATACAAAAGTCCATTGATGAGGTAAAGGGGAAATAATGGATCATTTTCGGGACACTAGCCCCACCGCTAATCCAGGAATGTTCGCGAAGATTGATCGGAGTAGGGTTACTGCATAATTCTATGGGTTACTGTGACTTTGGTATAGGTTTCTGACGATTTTTTTCTCCAACTACATCTAAGCCGCCGCCGTCTGTACTTCTAGGTTAAGAAAATGCTTGTAAATAAATATAAGGTGTTCTCGCTTTTTCTCTCTTTCTCTTTCAAGAAAGACCTTTTGTCTTTCTTGAGAGAGAGAGGCTCCAGGTAATCTGAGAAATTAAATGACTCAACTCAAAAAATTCTGCGTCGACTACAATTTCTTTCGAGCATGAACTGCCCCTCTACCCTTGACGCTATTGCGATCCAATTGAAAAAGTTTAAAAATTAATTTCTCTTTGAATTCGCATAGTAATGCTTTGATTTTAAATACTTTGTAATGTTTATTCAAAGGTAAGGCTGTTTTATTCAATAAAAACACAAAATTCGTCTTAATTTGTAAAATATTAAATTTTGTAAATTGCGCCATATTGCGGCCGCATTGGAAAAGCGCGTCAAGGGTAGAGGGGCAGAACGCCTCCAGAAATACATAATGTGCTATGAGATACAGAAGGACTTTTTCTCGAGCTAATGTCGATATCGAGAAAGACTTTTTCTCGAACTTAAGTTGAGAAAGTACTCGTTGAAGACGTTTTGTTGTCGACTAACTGCTTTTCTGGAGCATGCGTTTTATCGAAGCTGGCCATATTTCCGTCTATATCAAGGAATGGACGGAGATAGCCAGCATCGAACATCTATTTCGCTTGGCCAAAAACAGAAAAGCATAATTATGAAGACATGACGGCCAACCTCCATTAGTGGAGGGGCACGCCAAGAAGAAGAAGAAGGCCATATTTCCGAATGGTTGCACTTATTGCACTGGATCCACGTTTTATCTGTCTTGTACCCATTAGAGTACACCTGCGTAAAAGTAATATTATGATGAGGAAGAATGATTGTGACCACAAAATGTGAAGCATCGAGATCCGGTTTTGTTGGTTGAAATCGATTTTATTGCACTTTTTATAACTCGTAGGTACTTACGTCCTTTTCTTTGTTTTGTGTAGCAACTTTCATTTAACTGCATAATTTTTTCCAAAAATTCTGCGAGAGAACAAAAGTATTGCCTGACCAACCAAATAGTTGGTCCCTTGGGAAAGAAAAATCTAGAGGGTTTAGGATCCAAATAATCACACCATCACGGAAAATATTACGGGAAATCGTCTACGGTGGTACGGCCATGTCATGAGGAGAGACGACAATAATGTTATCAAACGCGCATTACAAATCCTAGACATCAGGAGAGGCAGAGGTCGTCCACTAGCCACCTGGTGGTCCACGGTAGCAAAGGAATTGGAGCGAGCCCAACTGAGCGGAACGACAACCCAGGACAGAAAAACCTGGAGCAAGAGAACGAGGAGAGCCGACCCAAATTTCTTAGAAGAAGTTTAGGATCCAAATAACAAAATGGAACAGTTTAAACACCCTGTATCAGGACTCGAGTATTCGACCTCAATCAGGCTACTGAACGCCGAGTCATCGCGATTCGACGCGCCCTCTGTACCGCCGTCTCTCAATGATGAATATTATTTCGTCTAGGATCCTATCTCTCGTACCTAACACAGTCTACGTCTTGTGTGAAGTGATTATCGGACAGAACACAATAAATACTACAAATAAAAAAATGCCGACTTCCCATGGTGAAAAGGTACACCGATTGCACTGATTCCAAGTGATTTGTTGCTGTCTGTTGAGGAGTTCCGTTCTCCATCTCCGAAGTTCGAAGTTCGAGGATCTCCGACCATCTTTATGGGACCATATGTCAAAAAAAGCACTCTACTCGGTTACGTTACGGATGACTTTACAGCAAAAGTGTGTGTACACTCTGACGTGCTGTCGTGTGTACCTCTACGTTTTTAAAGTCCCGGACGCTGCATTGCCTGGACATGTTTAGATGGTGTAAGCTTACCCAGCACCTATACCATCCTCTCAGCCTAATCCACAGAATAGATAAGGTCATCAAAGGTGCGGGTTTCTTCTCGATATTTTCCTTCAGGTGAGTGAATTTGTAGCAACGCAACGGCTCAATTTAGTGTCAACAGAAAAACGCCGCTTTTTGTACAACAAGGGACTAATTCAATAAATCCGCCATTTCCGATACAGCCGATGCGCATCGACGGATTAACTAACCGACGCGTTTGAGTAAACCATTGATTTTTGTGAGAAAGTGCTCAATTATTGAAGCAGAAAAAGTAGTGTTAGTCTCAGTTACTTGTAACTTCTGATGTAGAGCAAAATTTCTTAATTGAAGCGAAAATCAGAGGTCGCAACTCTGGACAGTTGGACATACCTACGACATGCAAAATGTCCAAATTTACATGTTTTTTTTTGTCCACAAAAAATAACTACACATGTAAAATTTAAAAAAAACACGACATTTAAATGGTAATATATCATAAACGGCTGAACCGATTTTGACGAAACATATCTAAGAACACTCACTAGAAAACCTGCTTTCAAATTTAAAAAAACCGCATCCATATCGGTTTACCCGTTTAAGAGCTACGGTACCACAGACAGACGCACATTAACACACATAGCGGTCAAACTTCACTCCTCTTTTTGGATCGGGGGTTAAAAATTAATATAAGACTAAAGTGAAGTCCTTTTTGTTATATAGCTAGGTGTACAGGGCCATAATAATTATACTAAGATATTATACTAATTATACCGGCCTTTACTTTTAATTTCCACTCATCTCTATCTTTCGGTTATTTTGGAAGCAATGTCACCCTGCCATGAAATATGTCTTTATTTGTCGCTTGTAGGTATTATAAAAAAAATTGATCGGTCTTCGACTGCCACTTATTGACAAAAACCTAAAAAAAGAACAATAAATATGCTATATCTGATTCCATCTCCACGTCAAAACATTGCGGCAGCAACCTCTAATTGCAGTAGCATCATTCGAAAGCAGTAAGAATAACCCGGAGTTTTTTGTACAGTGGACCTTTCATGCGGCTACCCATCGCTAGCTCTTAGCGGCTACAACACAAGCGTTAAAATCAAACAAACGTGGGTATTCCTGAGGACTGGTTTACTTGGATTGTGGTCAGGCTGTTTTTTGTCCGCTCAGGTGGTGCGATTGAAATCCACTTTTGTAACTCGACAAAATATTGGACGTTTCCTCCGATCGATGCTTAATGGACGATGGACGATCCGTTTGATACTTTTCTTTTACCGTATTATGTTTGGTTTTTGCTATATATTTTGCTTGAACACAAAAATTCGTTTATTTTTTATGATCACTTTGCTGTTTTGGTGTTTTTATGATGGTTCATATTTCAACAAACCAAATCTCACTTGGAAAAGCTCCATTAATCAAACATTTACCCAAAAAAGAAGAAATCGATGGACATGTAGAAACTACAAGAACGATGATGCAAGTAGAAGAAGCTCCATAGTCCACAAGAACCAAAGAATAAAGTGATGATAAATAATCTAAATGTCCATCATCACATATTTTAATTTGCGCAGATATCATGTGAACTAGTAAACTAGCAGTAAAAATTGTTCAAACACACGCAAAAGACCGCGCCGGGAAGCTAACCAAGCAGTAAACGTAGCAATCAAGCTCGCAGTAAGAAAACAATCTTGTAAATTATTACACTTCGATAAGAAGTAAACACGCTCGATTAATGGCTAATTATTGTCTTATTTTAATCCAATAACACAGAAATTGTGTTTAAAAACTCCACCGTCACGGCTCATTTACTCAGCTATGCGAGTATTAACAGCAAGAAGCGCGGCGTTTACTTTCGATGTAATATTGCCTAGATATTCTAACTCGTCTCTTGGACGCATATCATGCTCAATCCGCCACGCTTCTTATTTTTCAATCAAAATATCTTTAGAACACTGCGGATGTGAGTTTTTGTCTTCAAGTATTTTCGGAGCGGGTTTTTTCACACAGTCGGTCGGTTTTTTGAAGAAGTTTTGATGAAGTGTGAAAGGGCCCGGCTCGTTGTCTTGTGATTGAGTCAAAAGATTCTTTTCTTTTACGGTCTTTTGTGGCTTAAAACATTTTTGATGCTTCTTTGGAAACAATGCATCCATATTCTCTATGTCACACATATTTTGGAATGAAAGTATATTTTACATGGGTATTTAATAAAGGTTGATTTGTACCAAAAAAGGTCGTTCAACTTACATAGCTTTTATACCCAAAATACACTGTCCAATACAATCTATAAAAAATATAAAAAAAATTTAGGGGAGTTAATTTAATCAACGTTAATCAAAAAACAAAAAGAGCATAGAGCTAAAAAATCATAGTTAACTAATCTCAAAATATGTTTCACCTATAACATTTGAAATCTTGACTTCATTCAAGGCTACTAAGTTCAATCTAACTGGTTCTGCTACGTTAGTAGTTACAGACGCTGCTCTTATGCGTGGCGGAATGATGTTACACTTTACAGTCAATGAAACCGGATTTTTAACATCGAAGCTAGAGTAGTCTCTTGTGTAGATACGGTCAGAGACATGCTGAGATACCCCATTGTAGCCTTTACGAATTTGTCAATTAAACAAAAAGAGGTATCTCAGGGTAGAGTATACAAAAATACTGTACATCAAGAGCCTATTGGACAAGTTGAAAGATATTTGAAATTACGGTACAGATGTGGATTGTATGAATTTAACCACGTCCTGGTGAATCTGTTTTGTCAAAAGTAGTTAAAGCTTGTACTGATGTATGCTGATACAGAAAACCGTTTAACCAATTAACATTTGACTTGACTATAATGAAACTAAACTAGTCTTCATCTTTTCTTCAGCTAAATTGCTCAAAAACACATTATTATAGTTAGCATCCTCTTTACCATACCTGTTTCTGGGAAAACGACAAATTACGAAGGCCAACCAGGCAATATGACATGTTACGTTATAAAGAACAATTGCTTAAATGTAGAGTTAAGAAAGATCTTGAGTAATTTCAAATTGTTTTCGGAGTGGTTTGCTTGTTAACTTTTATTAAAATGTCTGGTACCAGTTTTTCACGAGCCAAATGCCAAACTGCTTTTCGTCAAAATATCTGAATAATTTCATTTTAAGTTGTTATATCAACATGCAAAGTGTATTTGGATTTCTTCTGACTCTATACAGTATTTTATGTTTATGAGTCAATAGTTGAATTATAATTTTGTGATTCTGACCAAATATTGTGTATTTTTCTCCAAGTTTTTACTTATAGCTTCTTAGCACAATGTAGAGTCATGACATTGATAAGATCTTAATTTGTTATGAGACAGGCCCGGTCCACGCTTGTTTTAAGTATTTTGACAATTTTTATTGTTAAAAGAATACGAGTAGGCATAAGTGGTACTGTTATTATTTTACTGACGATGTAAAATCAAGTAGGAATCATGTGAGATTGTGTCATTGGTGTATTTTTGATGTCTGAAGGTTTTATTTTGTCACAGTTAGTGATGTACGCTTGGAAACATTGCCACTCCCGGCAATGTTTCCACTGGAAACATTGCCGGAAAGTTTCCGAAACTTTCCCAATGTTCCCATAAATTCCCAGTAGTTTTTTTGTTTATAATTCATGCTTATTCTTGAAATATCGCGTTCGTTAATCACGTGACAATGCATAAGCGTCTTTCCTTACAGTGTTGCCATATAGAAACTGCATAAAATGGGTATTTTCTTTAAAAATTCCATGAAATCCCTACTTATTGCCAATAAAAGTGAATTATTCATATGATTTACATATATTAGTGAAGTCAATCATGCTGATTCTTGAAATATCGCGTTCGTTAATCACGTGACAATTCATAAGCGTCTTTCCTTACAGTGTTGCCATATAGAAACTGCATAAAATCGGTATTTTCTTTAAAAATTCCATGAAATCCCTACTTATTGCCAATAAAAGTGAATTATTCATATGATTTACATATATTAGTGAATTCAATCTTCAATGAAACTCAGAGTTATTGTGTTTTTTTGTCTTCAACCATTGGCTACCGATGTTATGCTCCTTGACAATGGTCAACAGTGGGCTGAATTGATTGACTGATCGCGGGTTTCTATACTATTCCAAATTATTAATACTAGTAGTTCGCCCCGAACTGTAAACTCGGGATGTATAGGTACATTTCCCCAGGTAAGCCATGAAACTTGGTAGATGAATGAATTAGACGACGGGGTACTCTAAGAAAAAGGCTCGACGAGATCTACCCGATAAAAGTATCAAAACTTTAACTGTCCATATCTCCTAAACGGCTAATGCTAGACCCATGTTCATGGTACTCTAAGAAAAGGGCTCGACGAGATCTACCCGATAAAAGTATCAAAACTTTAAGTGCCCATATCTCCTAAACGGCTAATGCTAGACCCATGTTCATGGTACTCTAAGAAAAGGGCTTGACGAGATCTACCCAATAAAAGTATCAAAACTTTAACTGCCCATATCTCCTAAACGGCTAATGCTAGACCCATGTTCATGGTACTCTAAGAAAAGGGCTTGGCGAGATCTACCCGATAAAAGTATCAAAACTTTAAGTGCTCATATCTCCTAAACAGCTAATGCTAGACCCATGTTCATGGTACTCTAATAAAAGGGCGTGACGAGATGTACCCGATGAAAGTAGGTACATCTCGTCGAGCCCTTTTATTAGAGTACCATGAACATGGGTCTAGCATTAGCTGTTTAGGAGATATGGGCACTTAAAGTTTTGATAATTTTATCGGGTAGATCTCGTCAAGCCCTTTTCTTAGAGTACCATGAACATGGGTCTAGCATTAGCCGTTTAGGAGATATGGGTAGTTAAAGTTTTGATACTTTTATCGGGTAGATCTCGTCGAGCCCTTTTCTCAGAGTACCATGAACATGGGTCTAGCATTAGCCGTTTAGGAGATATGGACAGTTAAAGTTTTGATACTTTTATCGGGTAGATCTCGTTGAGCCCTTTTCTTAGAGTACCATGAACATGGGTCTAGCATTAGCCGTTTAGGAGATATGGGCAGTTAAAGTTTTGATACTTTTATCGGGTAGATCTCGTCGAGCCCTTTTCTCAGAGTACCATGAACATGGGTCTAGCATTAGCCGTTTAGGAGATATGGACAGTTACAGTTTTGATACTTTTATCGGGTAGATCTCATTGAGCGAGCATCATGATCACTGTCACTGATTTGATTAGCCTAATAAAGGAATCTCTAAGATTAATGAATAAGCTCTACTAAACTGTTAGTGAGAAGAGTTTAAACCATGTTTAAACTCCGACTGTGCGGGAAGAGTTTAAACTGTGTTATCAATGAATGTTCTGTAATACCACCGTGAAACCCTCATTTCTTATAAACGACATAAAATGGTCAGCCACACATGCCACCCGTATAATTTTCGATTTATGAGGAAAAATAAAAAATAAAACATTTTTTTTTCTTCTAAGTTCATGTTATGCATGTATGCAACGGAACCAACGCTGCGCGAATCCGACTCGACCTTGGCAGGTTAAGGTAGTGTGTGGTTGGTTAGGATTTTAAGTTTTAGCTGTTTAAATCTAGAATTTCGTACTTTGTGACATATCATAAAGGGAAACTGTAACCTTTTTAGTTGTTTAAAACGTTGCGGGCGACTGTTCCATTATCTTTATCATAAAATTCATCACAACACTATACAAGATCATCGATATTTGCATAAATAATGGTAAAGTTTACCAACAAATATCCCGAGAAAGATTGCTTGGAAACTTTGCCGGAAATAAACTGGAAACATTGCCAGGAACATTGCCGGGAACATTCCCAATGGGAAACATTGCCGGAAATAAACTGGAAACATTGCCGGAAACATTCCCAATGGGCTGGCAGTTTTCAAAGTTATGGGGTTTTTATTGATAATTTATTACCTGGTGTATAGAGAATCCAAAATCATGTACAGTTCAGCAAACAAATATTGGAATATCTCAAGATTTGAGCAAAGTTCCCAGTAAATTCCCAGTTGGGGAACATTGCCGGCAATGTTGCCGGCAACGTTTCCAGCGATTGGGAATGTTCCCGGGAACGGTACATCAATAGTCACAGTTGTCTTTAAATTTTCTGTGACCAGGAATTTGTTGGTAAGCCAACAATTTGTATTATTTCAATACTTGACTGCTGAAATCTTAATATTAACATCAGAATGTAACATCGCAATTTGAGTCTGTTAAGAAGCTGAAATTAATTTTAACAAGCACATAAACGATTTTGATAAGCAAACAAAATTAAATGCAACTTAAATTTAATTTGTGTTATCCTTTAAAATTAGATGGGATGAACTGCTGACTTTTTACGATGTTAATTTTAATTTTATTACGGATCAAATTAGAATCTTTCTTTTAGATGATGTTTGAAATACAACAGATATTTTTTTTTAAGTAGCTTGTTTTTCCTCCTATATCGAAAACATGCAAAAAGTCAACCGGCCAGCCACAAAAGAAACCAAAACCAACTTAAAATTAGAAAAAAAAGAAAAAACAACGTGCCCAGGTTCGAGATGCGTTTGGTTGGATGCCTGCTGCTGCCGACATATATCCGGGCTTGTCTGTACGAACCAGGAATGGGTGAAGGCGGGGTTCAACCCTGGGTTGAGACCGGCACCCGGGCCTGGCAGACCCATCACGCCAGGCAAGCCACCTGGGCGCTGGTGGTGATGGAAACCAGCCGATGCCACCGCATAGTCCATAGCCACCGCTTGGTAGGGCAACATTTTTGACACTGGCCACTGTTTTTTCGCTTTTATCTCAAATGGCTACTCTCTGACAGTCCTGTTTGGTTTTTGGCACTTCATTTTTGGACACGATATTCAAATTTGGAAGGATTTTTTTCTGTTACAGTTCCATTGTCTTTGCCGAAATACGAATTATTTGAGTTTGTTTTGTTATCAGCTGTTAGGAGAATGTCCACAGTAGAGTCTAAATTGAAAACTCCAGCCAAAAAAAGTCCACTAAAGTTCCAGTTAAGTCACGAAAAAATCACAAGTTGCAGCCTTCAGCCAATTCAGTCTTTTCAGCGAGGCTTTCAGTTATCAAACAAACGCGTTCTATTTCAGGGGGGCGCCGATCATTTGCTAGCCAGCCCTATCCGCGGGGGAAAAGTCACGCACAACCACCCACTTAATAAATATTCTGGGCATATATCCGTTTTTACGCGAACGTGACCGAAGCGACACTGGCCGGTTTCCACGTACGGGCGCGACGGACTATTATCGAAAACAGTTGCATGCGTCCCCCTCCTACGGCATCGGACGTGCAACTGGCGAGAGGCACGCGCGGAAAACGCGACTCTATCACAAACAGCCTAGAACACCCTGTGAATACGCCACTCGGCAGCCCGGAGCGAGACGCCGCTCTACAAACGAGAGAGATAATCGAGATCGGATGACATCGTGGAGTTAAAAGGCTGCGTCGTTACACGGCCCGTAATAGGCGGTTACGTGATTGGGCGTGGCTTCAGCTATTAAGTTGAATTGTCGCGCTCTGATTGGTTGAAATCGGCAGTAGTCGCCTACGTGATATGTTCAGGAATACGTTTATAGCTCGCGCTTATAGAATATTATAAGCGGAGCGGTAGGTTGGATGCGCGCCAGTTGAGATGGCTCCGCATGTTGTGGTTTGGTACCGATTCGCGTAATGATTTTTAATTATTAGTTCGGGGACCGTTAATGTAGGTTAATAAAGTCAGTTATTGAATATTAACACTGCCGGTGAATGAACGTACGCGACGAGGAAGGGGCGGTCAGCTGGAGCACGTTTGATGAGCATTGAGCTTTGCGAAGATGATACTAATTGATGTGGTATCATCGCACCCTGCTAGAACCTTCTTTGACCACCCATCTGCACAAGTATAGGTACTTAGAACTCCCCATCATCATCACAAAGAGTTTCCTAGGACATGTACCTACAGTTAATCCGCGCTAGGCTACTCCTTTTTCTTCGATAGAAACCCTTATGCCTTATGCGATAAAAGCTACCATAGTGTATTCTAGTGTGTTGCTGACCGTACCTGTATCCGAGCTCATTACTCTACGGTATATACAGGGTGTCACAGAAAGGTCCTGTCTTAAAGGGGTCGTTTTTGCTCATTTCAATCCTGTTTTACTATTGGGCCAACTGCTAAATACCTATGCTAAATAAATGCTAAAAAAAACCATCAGCTCCATACATTTAATGCAGTATTTATCGAATCTTAGTAGGTATGGTACAAGAGCTTGGGTAGATAGTTGGGAATTTACCCAAAAAAGAGGATATATACCCATTTCTAGAGTTCGAATAAATGTGACTGAGTCAAAGTAGGTCCCCATTGGAAAAGTTCCTGGTACTGAATTGTATAACGACATTCTAAAGCACGACTAGACCTTTATGTATAAAAAATTTCCTGTATGAAATACACCCTGTGCAAAAGTCAACAACACCTTTGGTCGGGAAACCAGTTGCGGACCCAAGCTGTCTGTTCTGTATTTAGACGCCGATCGATTAACCACTTAAGACGGGTCGCACCAGACTATTAGTCGCCTATTAGCGCACTGTAATTAGAAGCCTAAGCGACACATTCGACGGGACAAAAAAGCCTAAAGACCACACTTGGAACGAAATCGTTAAACTGTTTTTGTAACGCTCATGTTATTATGCGTCCCCGTGGGACTTTAAATTCAACCTGTTTATTGACAGGGAAAAAACTTCTTTGTGGAATTAAGTTTTAAAAAATCATGACGATGCCATTTGGAATATAGATTGTGAACCCCAAAATAAATGTATCTATCTTAATTCAATAAGCTAGAATTGTCAATACTAAAACGGCCATTCTCCTCTAAAATCAAATATTCAAAAAAGTATTGAAGGCCACGCCCAGAACAAAAAGGGCCAATCCCCTTTAAAACTCCGTACTCTTCTCCCACCTAATTACGTGCAAAATCAATGAAGATTGCCCAATATGGTGTCCAAAATCGATAGTTCAAGTTCAAAGGCCTTACCCGCCCAAGCTGTAGGGCGGCACGTAGAGGTCCGTTAGTATGCCGCCCTAGCTTGCCCGCCCAAAGTAATGGGCCATTCTGCACGACTGCTGTACGCGCCGGCTTCCAGTCAGCTGGCCCAGTGTTTTTGTTTAGGTTGTGGGAAAGTTCCCTTTTGTCTGGAGACTTGTGTAGTTTTGAGGCTATTTTGGTACGAGTAAACTTTTTTTAGGTAAAGAAACACAAAACATTTATTTTAGAAGACAAAAATCGCTTAATTTGGTATTTTGTACACACTCTTGACGTCACTCTACACCAAACGGGACCCTATAACTCTGCCTACACTGTCTGTCTATCTGTCTGTCAAAACTACATATGAAGGGCTGTATCTTTGGAACCGTAATATATGTAATATAGTTGGTAGCCAGTTGAATTTTTTACAGATTATGATGTGTGTTATCGCGGATTGCCTCAAAAATAATAAAAGTATTAAAAAATTAAAGGGGGTCTCCATACAACAAACGTGTTTTTATACTTATTGCTCTATCGTTAAAACTGTATCTATTGTACCTACATACAAACATCAAATTTGGTATAATTATAGGCCTTTTTTTATAGTATAACAACAAATAATAAAAAAATAGTCAAGCGCGAGTCGGAATCACGCACCGAGGGTGCGTAAAACCATTTTATTTTTATTTTAAGGCGGTACGGAACCCTCATTGCTCAAGACCAACTCGCAATTTGCGCTAAGGTTTTAGAAAATAAAAAATACCCTATTACTGTCTATCCCTGATGGGTGTCTCTACATTCGTTGGTCAAATGTTGTGTGGTCATTCTTCTCATTAAAACCTACAACGTGTCAGTCTATGAAACGGTAAATCAAACCATTTCAAACCATTCATTGGTTAGCTAGCAGTGTGATGTGTGTGAATAAAACACATAAAACCACAAAATTGATATCTAAACAACTCATCTATTGCTTTTCAAATGGGTTTCAAACTCTACTAGTATCTGCATATCCTACATGACAATTAGGGTTACCGACCATGCTATCTATCTAAAAAATAATATCAAATAACTAGTGGTTCGCCCCGAACTGTGAACTCGCGACCCCATATAAACTTAACAACCCCATATCTCCGCAACCCCTCGACCGATTTGGCTCATGTTCGAACTTAAAAACTCTTTTAATTTAATTTACCCGCCTACCAAATTTCATAACGGTCCGACCAAATTTACTCAAGTTATCGTCGAACGAACATTCATACATACATACAAACATACATACATACAAACATACATACATACATACAAAGATACAAACGCCGGATTGTTCCAGTAGACTCGGAGAACTTCGCTCGCTTCGCTCGCTCGTTCAATAATTGAACATCCTGCTTTAGTTTAGGTCTTTTGAAAAAGATACCTAGCAATAACTTGGTGCCACTAACGATGTGGTATTATAAACTGAAGTGATATGAAAGTTTGTATACATTACTTTCATCCACTCATAATGATATCTTGAAATCCTTCCTTGCTTTTTGGTCCCGCATGCGTTTGACAAGTGAGATCCGCTTCGGTTATAGAGTTTCTCGTGACAACGCAGAATTTTACCTCCTGCAATTTTTGATTTTGAATCAAGGTGCAACTCTAAGCTTTATTTTCTCAAGCCCAGTGTGAGCAACCCTAACACCACAATAAACCCACAGTGTGTGTGGAACGGAAGTGGTCTGCGGAACATTTGCGGTTTCCGATGACCGACGCAATGTGCGATTTGTGCCCTAATCTCTGTGATGATGGTCAGTGGATCATGTCGGGTGTTGGTTTAGGATGCAGGCTGTTTGGTCATTCATACAAACCCAGTTCAATAACACGTAGATATTTGTAACCAAACCGTTCGGAAAATGTTCTGGTTTGGTTAAAAAATCTTCGATTTGGTGGATGCATGAAGATAGAATTTCGCATAGTCAAGTATTTGTGTACATTGTCAATACATGAAATACAATTTTAATACATGAAATTTTAAACTTTGAGCTCAGTCATTTGAATGTACGTAAACAGTGCTTACAAGTAAATATAGGTTAAAAAATATACACAGAATACTGAGTACTTAAATTGGACCACATTCGAGTAAAACTCATCAAAATGATGATCTCAAGATATTGTAATGATGAAACGAAGCTTAATGATTGAGATCAATCAGATGTAAAAAGAGTAGAAAAGTAATCAGTCATTTAATAAAATCAAAAGCAGAATATCTTCTCACCAAAATATAAAATCATCTAGATGGTTGATCTTTGTCAAAGTAAACTTTCCAAAGCAAACCATGTTGCAACGCCCATAGCTAAATCCCCACGTAATCATCCCGCGGACAGCCCAATTCTTTAACACCTGTAACTCGACAACGCTTTTTGTTCTACTCAACAGTTAGCGCACAAACGAAAATAAACAGAAGTCTGGTCTTCTCAAAGATTCCCATAAAAATATGTCTTGCAAATACAGTAATTAGGACTTACCTTAAAGTGCCCCAAATTAAAAGATACATTATGAAAAGAAACTGGTCTAAGTAAGATCCCTGTGGAATAGCTGTTGTAGAAACATAGAAGGCATGACATGGTTTTCACCTTTGAAGAGATGTTAGTTTGCACTGATGTTCGATGAAACCATACTTCAACCCACTGGCGAGGCGACAGAAAGAAGTAACTGATTTAATTCCATTGCTATTTAAAATTTCCAGGTTTTCTGGCGATGTGTTTGCAGTACTTTAGGACCTCTGGGCGGGAGACATTACAACACAGCCATGAGTTTAAGTTCAATTGATAGTCTTGCTTTATCACTTACCTACTTTATGAAGGTCTTCAGCGTTTTCCACGAGTGTACCTTCTACCCTCTCGGCCGTCTCCTCAGCGGTTATGGGGGCAAAAACGCCACGGATTCCGCCGCGGATGGTTATAATCAATAAAGCTGTAGAGCTGCTGCGATTGCCACGGTCACGCGAGGGCCTGGACGTGTCGGTACGCACGGCCGGGACTGGGGTAGAGGCGCGAGCGGACTGAAGGGAAGTCCGGTACTAAAAAGAGGTCAACAATAAAGTACAGGACGAAATTCTCTCCACAGATCATTAGATTGGCATGATTGATATCCTATAAATCACACATTCCGCGAAATCGGCCATTTTACTACTATTATCAAATGATTCAATTACTCCTTTCTTACTCGGCTCTGTTATGGAACGTGGAAGAGCAAACCTTCCACAAAGGCATAACTTGACGGAAAGTATGCTCAAATGAATTCAAACAATTTAAAATTATAAAGTAGCAATAGTCTCTAGATAACATAAACCTAATAAAAAGCATACTAATAATAGAGTGATCTGATAATGAACGGCTAAGACCGGGTCTGTGTTCAAAATCAGAATGTTGACACTGCCACTCAAACATAACTACTTACTACATTTAATTTATAAACAGCAGAACCGATGTTGATAAAACATATCTAAGAACACTCGCTAGAAAACCTACTTTCAAATAAAAAATAAACTGCTTCCAAATCGGTTCATATTTAGCTACGGTGCCACAGTCAGACACACCCTCACACACTCACACACATGGCGGTCAAACTTACACCCTCTTTTTGGGTCGGGGGTTAAAAAGAAGCGCAAAACCCCAACATAGCACGTACGCCGAAACTTCAGGATGCAAAATGCAGGGTGCAAGCCCCTTGACAGTACCCCTTGTTGTTTCATTGAAGCACTTACGCCGCGCTTGATAAGATCTACCATGGGGTATCATAGCGTGTCGTTGACCGTACCGATTCGTGTTCTTCATTCTTCACTCAATCGCGACAGGTTCAGTCACCTGTCACCACGATCTTGACATTGACGGGAGGCATCCACCGACCAATCGTACCGTGGTTCGGTGAACCATTCGGCTAAGACACTAAATGAGACAGATGGCAGACTTTGACTTAAAAAATCGAAACCTTCAAGCATCGTAATGAGCGTGCATTGAAACAACGCCGCTGCACACGTCTCCTTTCCAAATTTTCGGTCTTAGGTCTTAGCTCTTTCAAGATAAAAGATAGAAGATGCACTATATGGTGCATGGTGATGCAGGGAATTGTAGAAGGCATCGGAACTCGAGAAAAATAACCAATGTCGTGTACTTGGCAAAAAGTTCGAGGGGGTAGGACACAGTTTGATTGCACCTGAACATCCTCTGACCAAGAGGAATGCCACATGGCGATGCTTCGTAAGACCATCATTGGTGACCACCAAGGCTATGGCCGCACTGTCAAGACAGGGGAAGGAATTAAAATATTATTGACTAGGTAAATGAAGGAAGAAAATATTAGCCTGTGAATGTACCTTCTGAAGAGGTACAGATTTAACAGTTAGGTTTCTAATCGATTCTTCAGGCACGGCGAATTTGTGGTTTGTCAATTTTCTTTACCCAGTGCTTTACCCGCCTTTGAAATTTTGTGAATGACTTGACAATCTATTCTATTAACTGAAGGATTGGATAATCCGAGAAATTGCTAATTTATAAATAGATTTTGTGTGAAATTCATAATGAATTATGACGTTCATGAACGCTGTAAATTAAATAACGCAAGCCCCAAATAACTTCCTTGGGTAACGCTAAATACAACCTAAAACTTTTCTGTTGCGTAGATAACTTCTCCCTCTAAATATGAGTAGGCGACATCTCGGACAAAATATTTTCGGACAATTTGTCCGAAATGTCGCTTTGTATTTTTAATATTTTTGAGGCGACATCTCGGACACTCTCAAAATATTGAACCTGTATCGTACAGTCAGATACTGAAGTATAATACACAGACAAAGAACATTACCACAGCTGCCAATTTTAGGATAGCTAAAGTGGCTTAAATAAGCCGTTTTCCTTGACATTTAAAAACTGAATTTAAGCACTCAGATCGCGTTCGGTTCTTTTTTGATGAAAAAGTACTAGGCTTACATAAGGTGCTAGGAGGATCATCACCTCATTTCTCACATCATTTTGTTCCTAACCAACCCCGCGTAATGATGTGAGAACTGAGGTGGTGATCCTCCTACTACCTTATGTAAGCCTAGTACTTTTTCATCAAAAAATATTTGATTTAACGCTACTCTACGCTACGTCTAAAACACGATAAAACACTATAACTAGTGGGACTTATTGGCTGTGCTGAGCCTTTGTTACCTGCGCAGTGACATGAGACGCGGGGGCAGATTGCCAAACGTTGGTACACGAGACAAAACATTCAAATATTGTCAACATAATATAGTTAAGATAAGCATAAAATTATAAGCATAAATACATAATATGAATGAAATAAAATGTGTCTCGCGAGCGACACACTTGCGTGGGAGAGCAATTATTGAAGACTGCATAAGTAGGTACACAAGATATTATTTTCATGTGAGTTTGTAACATTTTTATTAGTCTCCTCATAAATAAGATCGATGGGAGTTTTTTATCCGACTGTACAAAACAGCTTTATTTGTAAGTGTCCGAGATGTCGCCTCAAAAATATTAAAATAATAAAGCGACATTTCGGACAAAGTGTCCGAAAATATTTTGTCCGAGATGTCGCCTACTCCTAAATATGACCTCTAAAGGTATCGTCGACCACATAAGGAAACTAAAAAAAAAATTAACATATATTTTATTCATACTAAAAAGTCAAAGGTAAAATAGTTCATAACAATGTTTTCTGCATGTGTTTTTCAAAAGAGGAAATTGATGCATTGTAATGTCTCCCGAGCAGGATCTCAGAGAAGCAGGGCTAAACTAGTCTTGTTCAAATCGACTAATTCCGTCACCCCACACAGTCAGATGGGTCCGATCTTGAATGCTAAGCAGGATCGATCGGCTTTGCCCCACATTGCCCCACATTTCGCGCAAACTGCTAAGGGCACATGACATCGTGCGTTGACCCGCCCTGGGCGTTTTATTGTTCTGTCGATTTCGTGGTCATTCTTAGGGCATTATGATAGGGGGTGGTGTTAGTTCAATTGCTTATCGATTTTAGATTATAAATTTTCCTTTTTTTTACCTGTTTTTGGCTCTATTTTATGGTTATTCTGTCAGAATTTTACATTGCTTTTTCTATCAGGATTGACTATAGTTCTATTTAGAAGAAATAAACTATTATTTTGTTTAATTGAACATTGCACTATAATGTTATCTTTTCTTTGTCGGAATTGTCAAATCCATCGACAAGCAGCCATAAAATAAAATGCTGATAGCAAGGGGACTATAGGAGACGGCATGGGGATGTAAAGCTAAAAACAGATGTTAGCTGACGATGATGTTGATTCCTTCCTTTTCTGTGTCATAAAACTTCAAGTGCACTTTTTGTATTTTTCTAAAGCACTAATCCGTGCTAGGGAACATTTATAAAGATTTGTATAAGAATTCTCTGGGGACAGGATTTGAACCCGCAACCTCAAGTGCAGTTAAGTAAAAACAAAAAACAAAATCTCATAGTGTAAAATATGATTATGCCAAAAAAATAAGAACAATAACCGACCAAGAAGAACCAGGAACCAGAAAGTCAGAGCGAAAATCGCTTCGCAAACTACAACCTCCCCGCCGCCGAGGATAAATCGTCACCAAACATTCACTTAAGTCGAAATAAACATCCCTACACCCGGGTTTATCTCCTTACCCGGGCAAATTAGCCAACAAACCGGCACACATTAAGATGGCAACCCGGATAAGGCGATATGAATTAAGATATTCTAATTTTAATTGCCCGGGACGCCATGCATGGCGCCAGAGTTCCTTTGTTTATGGAAAAACTGGTGGTAGGGCTTCATTAAGCTTTGTTGGGTAATTAGAAGGAAATTTACATCAGTTCCTGAATCCTGTCCTAAAGTGTCCTACCAGGCACTGCAGCATCCGAGTGGTAACTTGACCCCTGGATGCATGTGAGTGAAGGTGCCACCGGACACTGATTAGTGATTAAATAATCACATTAAGTAGATGCAAAAGCATCCCATCGCGCCCATGGCCGTGATAAGTGGAGAGCCATTGTTTATGGTCACGATCATCAGAATTGAGGGACCAATCTAGAAAAAGAAAAGCCTAAGTTTTTCCAGGGTCCTGAAAGTGTCGAAATACAGCGTCAAGTGGCACCAACACTCACACAACATGAGCAAAGTGATGGTGGATGCAGTGCAGTGAAGCTAGATTAAGCTTGCCTACAGAAAAGACAATTTAAGTGCAGAACCAACTAAGCATGATTTTAGTAATGAAGCTGGGTAAGTCAGCCCGCTTTGACTTATCTACTCACTCAATATGTTGGTAGGCCAAATATCTGATGATGATTGTGACACGAGAAGAACATTCTATGTCACACAACTGGGAAAATGTGGGCTGAGATAAGTATTAGATGCGCACCGCGACTTGTTCCGCGGCGCGAAAAGATTCCGACGTGAAATATGTCGCAAAAGCTAACATGGCTACCCTCCGCGACTGATAAGATTTTGAAGGCCTATAAGTGTCTATAAGTGACTAACTACTGTAGACTTGAGTCGCGTTTCGCGAAAAGAAAAGACACCAACATGACTGTCCGTACACAGAAGGAGTATCTAGTGGGTAGATTAAATTATTCACTAGTTATATGTCCTAGCCAGCCTGTCAAACTCACCATGAAGGCAATGGGTCGGTGGGTAAAATAATAACAAACACCCCAGGGCCAAATCAGGAATCGGACCTGCAATTTACAAACAAAAAACTAAATTAATCAACAAAATATCTTCAGGAGCATTCATTCAAAGCTAATCAAGATCCGCAATTATTAGCAAACACGCGTTTAAACACAGGGGGCTTGCTAAAGATCATATCGCATTAACCCTTTAAATCTTAACCCTTTACAAAGGGTGCTTTATTAATTTATTTACACACCTATCTTGTAAAGAATATCGCCGCGGGGGAAATTCCAGGAGTTTCCCGGCCCATATTAGGAGTGTGTAAAGTTGTATGGTTTACTTTAGTACGATGCTAAACCAGTGGTTTCATGTTTCCAGAATATTTATGTCAAAAGGTTTTAAATAAATGCGTCATCAGTATTGAAACACCTATCTACACTGAACGTACAGCTGCATGTATTTTGTTCTTTTGTTCTTTTGTTCTACGAGTATGTAATTTTTAACGGTGACCAGTTTGAATCATCATCACCATCATCAACAACTATTCCTGTTATCCTTAATCAGGGACATATGGCTCTTAAGGCTCCGTATAAGGCTAACTAGCGCCACCAATGTTAAAAAAATCATATCTTCCTTTAGAAGAAGTTTCTGAAAAAATCCTAAGATGAGCCTATGCGCCATGCTTTTCTAGATTTTTAAGTGTAGATACCCTCTTCGAAATTTACTTTTAAGCTAAAAAATTTTCGATAACCGCCAAAAGCGGCCGTTTTTGGCGGTTATCGAAAATTTTTTAGCTTAACGCTAGAAATTGAGTTGGGTACCTACACTTAAAAATCTAGAAAAGCATGGCGCATGAGCTCATCTTAGGATTTTTTCAGAAACTTCTTCTGAAGGAAGATATGATTTTTTTAACATTGGTGGCGCTAGTTAGCCTTATACGGAGCCTTAAAACAGTTTTTTATTCTGGCCGATTTTGCGCCTTCATCTCAAGCCTAAATCGGACCAATGTGAAAAGATAACCCTATATTTACCACCACATTCTTTATCAATACGAAAATATTTTCAGATAGCCGAAAAGACGAGTTTCTTTTGCAGGTTCAGAAAGTAGGGCATTTCACTTCGACAAATGAGTTTCAGCAGAGGAAAATAAATACACTGTTTTCAGCTCCTGAAACTCAACTTATTCGCCAAAACAAAAAGCCCCAAAGATCTCATCAACACATTATTAAAGCCCGGCTAGAATATGGCGTATATTTTTCCCGCCTTCTTGGAGAAAATATCCTCTGTCGGGAGCCGGATATGAGCGTTACACCTCATCCAAGATTCTGGGCACGACTCACGACCCCCTCTCGTCTTGATAACTTATACCTACCTAGAGAGAGGAGCGGACTTAGGCTTCGAATTAGGAGGGGGCCTTTCTTCATAGAGGAATTACATAATTTGCACAACAATAGGAACACAATTTTCCGTTATAAAAAAATCACTTCCTTAGGGATTTGTGTTTTTTTCTGTTTGACCAAACTCCATATTTTATTATAATAAGTTTCATAGAGTTTGTTATCGGTTTGTCTATCTAGGATACCATATGGGGTATACTAGATTCCTAGCATATCGCTGACGGTACCAGAAAACCGAACAAAAAGTTTAGTACACACGCACGACAGCACGTCAGAGCGTACACTTTATTTTGTTGTGAAGTCGCCCGTAACGTAACCGTAACCGGGTAGAGTGCTAGCGGATATGCGTCGACGTGCTATATGAGTACCTAAAGTAATCATTTAGCCAAGGTCTGGCGTCGTGTACAGTCAACAGCACGTCAGACTGTATAGTTTTGTTGTTTAAAGTCGAAGTAACCGAGTAAAGTGCAGATGTGTAAATGTCAGCGTGATGTTGACTGTACCTATTTTATTTAAAAATCTGTAAATAGTAGGCAAAGAAAGAAACAAAAAGAGAAGGTTCAGAAACTTAAAGGTAAAATAGGCAAAACTTATGTAATGATGTGAATAGGAGGAGGGGGGGCATGTCATGATCCCTTTTGCTCATCCCCCTGCATCCGCTACTGGATATTAGGTAGATTTACATGTATACTCGCCGGTGGATGTATGGAGACTTGCAGAGACTGATGTTGGTAGCAACGACGATGAAACTTGATTAATATTATGTTGATTTTGATTATAGAGGTTTGACAATCAGTTGTCTACAGCTCACAGAGAAGTGACGGTAGGTGGTAGATACAGCACCATCTCCTACATACCAATTTTAGCTAACTATGTAGGAGGTAAAATGATTGAGATAACTTTTTTCTGTTTTTAGCAATGGAAACATGCAAAAATTGTTGAAGTACTGTCAGCCACAGCCACAGCTCTTAACGCGCGCGGCATAAGGGCTATAGCAGCTCTTAACGCGCGCGGCATAAGGGCGCCAATCGAACAAAAATGGGTATCCTAGCGTGTGGCCGACTGTACTAAAAACAGAGACTACACTTATAATTTCGTATCAACGGGTACTTTCTCAATGGCTCAGTTGGTAAGAAATAGGTAATCTTTGCTTCGTAGAAAAACACGTATTTAGAGTTGCTAAAAAGAGAGTGCCCTGAAGGGGTCATGCAAAACACATTTCTTTAAAACGTCCATTATACCATTAACACCCCTCGACTTTTTTTTACATCAGATAGGTACCGAGTTGTACATTTTTCTCGCTTCGCCGGGCGTCGACTGCATTTTTACTTCTTTTTTTCTCTGGAGCTAATAAGGGTTGTAAGTAAGTGAATTTTTTTCGCAAACCTAATAACGTCGGGGTAATTTTTCAATTGACAGCCATGGGCGCAAGGTGTGACTGGGACGGTATTATTCAAAAGAGGCATGCTTCATAATGACTGAGTTTTATTCATTGACTTCGGTGCAATTAGAAAATAGTGCGATACTTAAAATATCTACTAGACAGTGAAAACCGCTTCAAAATCCGTAGCATGGCATAGGAGGAGCTAGCGGATATATAGACAAACGCGGAAAGCGACTTTATTTTATAATAATATGTGCACAATAGTTAATTTTTTTTAATAATAAATGTCGTTAGGAGTTTCCTTAGCAGTTAGCACGCGACTTAGATAGTAATAAGGAAAAAGAGAGGCGTTTGACCTCCGTATTCCTTCAAAAAGTGCATTTACAACTTTGTGTAAAATGCCTGGGACATTGTTACGTTAAAAATGTCATAGTTTTATTTTATACTCCACACTTGGACACAACCATACCGCGATGTAGAATGCAGACAGCGCCACCTAGTCAAAAATAAGTGTACTACTTATCTAAGTCGGTAGTTAAATTACAGGAACTAATTAAATTACTTAATAGTTATTTGTAATTATTCTTTCTGTTATGCAATAAAAAGTTCTCTATATATGTAAAGTTTCAATAAAAAAATAAATACGAAAACAATAAATTAAGTAAGAATGGTTAAAGGGGATTGCCTGATTCAGCCTTTCAAGTAAAAAATAACATTGGTGATTCCCTCACGCACGAGTTTGATTGGTTATGTTCTGCATAAACTCTGTCAAACAATTTGAATACGTTTTTATTTTTTTGTCAATACTTTTTCTTCGCTGCTAAATACCCTTTTTTCTCTAGCAGTACGTACGGTTTAATCATTCACTCAATGACAGACTACATAACTCATTTTTAATTTTAAAAGTAAACGATTTTTTTTTCATCCAGACCACCCCACAGTTGGAATCAACAAGCGTAATCTTGTGGGTGACGTTGAAAAAAAAAAAACAGTTCATTTAAAAAATACTTTTCGCGCTTGAAAAAGTTTTCCCTTGGCCTGACGACATGACTTGTGCATTATGGAAGACGGTAGAGCGGCGGTAGTATACATGACATTTTTGTGGCGGACCTTTGTTATTTTCGATTCGGACGTGGGTTCAAAATAACTTTGTGTGCAGCGCACGATGGCTTAAAAATTTCCGATACCTAAAGAAAATGGAAAATGTAGAGACAAAATGGGACATTTGTTATTGCTAGAATATAAAAATGCTGAAGTGACGTATATAGGTAATCTAAACCTTGTGTACCGGGTAAAAGTCTCTTAGACGTTTTGGTGAAATTGGAAATAACGTTTTTGAAATGGTTATAATTATAGTGTACCGCTAATTACTCAATGTCTACGTGATACAGTCCACATTCACCGGAAACTAAAACGCAAAAGAAATTATGTTCTTCGTTAATTATTTGGACATTATTATGTCATAACTATTAGATTAGTTGCAATACCTACCAATGAATCATTATACCTTATCTGCAGATACAAAATCCAACAGAGAATCTTTGTGGATATTCAAGAGAATACAGGGCCTGGGGCCTTAGCCTGTAACGCAATGGCGTATCGATGGCGTCCCAGCAGAAGGACAAAACTGGGATTTCCTCGTTTTTCTCCAACAACCATAGAACTAAAATCCTCTACAGGGTGCACTCTTAGTCGATAGCGGACTTCAATTAGGCTGTCTACTGATCAATATAAACGACTTGTACTAGGTGGCAACAAAAATGGAGTGAAAAAAATATCAGCTGTTTCATACATTTGGCGCAGTCTGAGTCGACCTTTTGTAAGGAACATCTGATATTTTTTTCACTCCATTTTTTTCGCCACCTAGTACAAGTTGTTTGTATTGATCAGTAGATAGCCCACTTAAAGTTCCGCTATCGACTTAGAGTGCACCCTGTAGAATTAAAATCAGAATATTCTTTGCTGTACTACAAAAACATTAAAAGGACCGACAGCATTAATAAATCGTAATTGAAGCTATCAACTGAGCCCATTTTCGCAGCATTGCGTTACAGGCTAAGGCCCCTGATCTGCCCACTGACCGTCATAGTTTGGCAAGCGAATCTCTTCCGGGGATTCTTAGCACCCTCTGCCCTGTCGGAATGTAATGTAAAAAAGACACTTGAAGTTATTTCAAATATCTACTGTTTTAGAAGCGACAAAAACAGTTTAAGGTTGGACGTTAGTAACGTGGCGGGAAATTCAAAATTTTCACAGTTTTTTACATTTTGTAGCTAAACTGAGCTATTTTTGTTCAGCGATTTTTCGTTCGCGGCAATAACATAGTATTCTTTTCATTATTGTAAACAACAGAACAACAATAATTCAGCCGATTATGTGTTCTGGTCTACGAAGCAGTGGCACTGCCTAAAATACTTGTTAAAGACCAGAACACATAATCGGCTGAATTATTGTTGTTTCTGTTGTTTACAATATTGAAAAGAATACTATGTTATTGCCGCGAACGAAAAATCGCTGAACAAAAATAGCTCAGTTTAGCTACAAAATGCAAAAAAACTGTGAAAAATTTGAATTTCTCGCCACGCTGCTATCATCCCACCTTAAACAGTGTCATTGCTCTTGCTACTGTTAGACGGCCTCCGAAATCCTCCACAGCCTTCCGTCACGTAGAGGCGCGGTCCGAGCCTCACGTAGACCAATCAACTGAATCGTGCCCGTGACGTGTGTGTCGTCTCTCTCTCTCCCGCAGAGTGGGGGTATAGGCGTCTCGCTCGCGCGGTAGAGATGTAACGGGCGACAGGCGAATGATTGATTCATAGACTGTTGTTTTGGCTTTGGTAGTGGATCAGTGGGTATGCATGTTGCTTCACAAGGTCTATGGTTCAAATCCTAGTGGTAACATGTATTACTTACTGTCAGCGACACGCTAGGATACCCCTTTTTGTTATAAAAGCTGCCACAAGGTATCAGGCGTGTAGCCCCTCTTTATAATTTTTTTTACATACGGAGGTGACACACGCTGTATAAAATATCTACAAAGTTTCAAACTGATTAGCGTTTTTAGGGTTCCGTACCCGAAGGGTGCCAAACGGGACCCTATTACTAAGACTCCGCTGTCCGTCTTTCACCTTGTAGGTATCGCATGAACCATGATAGTTAGACAGTTGACATTTTCACAGATGATGTAGGTACGTACCTATGTCTGTTGCCGCTACAACAACAAATACAAAAAAATAATAATTAAGGGAGCTTCCATGATACAAACGTGATTTGCCCTATAATATAACCCCTTGTCTCAAACTTGGGTCTAAAAGACCGCAACTACCGCAAGACAATATTTCTCCTAAAACTATTCTATCCACAACTACCTACTTACTCATCAATTCTGGTAATACATGTTTCTAAAAAAAAAAAACTCAAACGTTTCCTAACCCCTTGCCTCACACTCGGGTCCAAAAGACCACAAGTCAATATTTCTCCAAAAACTATTCTATCCAACTCGTCAATTCCCCTTCAATTGACACAAATGAACAGACCGTGCCCTTGCTTGTGACATGTCGCAGCCGAAGTTTACCCTCCCAGTTACACGGTAGGACATGAAAGGGAAAGGGGGACTGATTCAGAAGTTCTACTGTGCCTTGTTTGAAATACGAGTAAGACAAACAATGATAATCATTCAGACATCGGAATATTGAACTTCCAAGTATTAATATGGAGAACAAAAATTTAAGCATAACGTTTTGAATAACATAAATCCGTAAAAAAGTTACAAAGTTAGATAAGTTTAAACTTACGCTGTTTCGAAACGCGCCCGGCGGACTTGAATTATATTATGACTTCATTATTTCCGCCCGTGGTAGTGTTTTGAGGTAAGTTACAAGGGTAGCTGTAAAAATATTACGAAAGGCATTTACAGATTTTGAAAAATATATCATGATTTACTTGGTCATGGTAAAAGTCATGGTCAAAACATTATAAATGTCAGAAGTCTCAAAAATAACATGTTCATGTTTTGCTTTTCAATTGCACTCTTCAACTGCGTGGACCTTCTATCTACAAGATTCTATGATGTATGGTGGAAATAGCCCTATAGATTGTATCGGGATGGAGAGAACGCACGACTGGGCGGAAGTATTCCATTTTGCATTGCATTCACGTGGGAGGCGTCACGAAAATGAATAGCTAGATGAGAACTTGCACTGGAAAAAAGTTATGTTTTGGAGAAAAAAAAAGAAAATTTTGCTGTTTGAAAAGTTTTGTGTTACAAGTTGAACATAAAGTAACCGAATGTGTACTGAAAGAAGAGGCTTCAGGTAATTGCGATTCCTGAACTTGTACCGTATCTTTGTAAACTATTTGGTAGGCACTTAAAAATAATGTAGCCCTGCATTTTTAAGTCCAGAGCTTCAACATCATAGATCAAGGCGCAGATTCGTATTTAAACATAGTAGGTAACTACCTATTTTGGCCCAATAAAATGCGTAGAATCAAGAGCCACACTACGTCTTGCTCGTCTTGGGTAAACTGTGATCTACGTGCTACACAAAATTTCAATCGACTTCCGCCTTTTAGAGAAACTCTTTGAATTCACTCGTAAGCACCAAAGGTTCTCTTTGACATCATGCCCCCAAAGATCCTTTTCCAATGCAAAGAACGCCACGTCTCGCGATTTTTCTGGTCAAACGCACACTGAGTCGAAAAGCGACGGCCGACTGACCATCGGCGATCTATCAACGCCACCCGTGTGTGGAATTCCAAATTCGAAATAGCCAATCACTGACGTTTTAGTTTTCAACGGTTTTTCATGTTGTATCTTTTTTGGCTGGCATGAAGTTGGATTTAAATTGGACACATATTTTTAAAACCTTTTATTGGTTTTTTTTTGCAATTTTGTTATCCACATGCCATTTGTTTTTTGCAATTTGTTTGAAGTTATATATATTTTATAAGTTTTCTTTATTAGTTTATTTTGAATTCAATTTTGAATACGTACAGTATTTTTATAATAATATTAAATTTGTGTAAAATATCGCAGGCCGACATGTGTAACAAACACTTCATCAAAATGCCTCATTCTCGAAAGGATAACAATGCAAACCACGATTCTTTTGTAATATAAACCCACCCCGATGATATCTATAAGCAATTTGCAGTAATATATGACTTAATCCAACCTCGAAAAGGACCAGATTTTATAGTTTTTGATTTAAAAAAACGGTGTGTAAATCAATGTCTATATTGTTTGAGGCTTTTTATACCGTTAAGTTTTATTGCCAATTCGTTAGAACCTTTTATGCTTAGTTGTCAAAATATTTCACCTAGAAAATGTGATAAATAAAAAGCCTTAAGAAGCTGGAATTCATAGCCCCCTTCTTGTGAAGGGCCTTTATGATGCATATCTTAAAAATCAAACTTATCTTGAAAGCTAATACACCTTAGATAGGTTGTCAACAAAACCGAGAGTGCCAATATCAATAAATTCAACGAACAAAAAAGCGACACGATTGAGCAATAAAAATGCTACTGTTTCTACCCACAAATCCCTTTCTACGAAAACATAAAGTGCCCTCAACGATTTGTTTATACCGGCATTAACAAGAAGAAGCCTTTAATAAAATCATAAAGAGTAGAAAAAAAAGACGGTAGGATAATTTCGCCATTAATATTCAATTTTAACCCCTAAAACTTTCCTTCTTGTAGGTTCAGAGAAAAATCCAAGATGTGATCTTCAAAAAGTATCTTGTTTCTTTGAACATTCTGAGTGAGCATTTGAGGGTTGACTCTTTTTATGAATGCGAGAGTCTCCGAATCGTAGTATGTAGCACGTCGTAGTGATATGACACTGTCTGCCGATTTCTGAATTGAGAAATTCGCTAAGCAAATGGGTAAGTATCGTCCTGTCTCTGCAGAGTTGTCACAAAAGAGCGTGATAGTTAAGTATTTGCTTAGCAAAATTCTCAATTCAGAAACCGGGCCTATATCATCACACAACGTATCTCTTTAAGTTTTTAAGGGACCGTTTTTATGTAGACAGGTATCATTGCTAAGCATTTTTTTCGTTGTTTTGTTCAACCATCTAATCAATCAAAACAAGAGAAGGCCTGTGCCCAGATGCAGTGGAATAGCAAGGCAATTTTTTTTTTTCAGATTTATTTCTTTTTACTCATTAGCAGAGACGTTACAATCTGAACGCATAATATTAGGGTAAACGTGCGTGCTTCTAGGTATTTGGTTTGGACTTTGCTACAAAAATGTCATCGTAGAGGGGTCCACTGGGTGGACCCACCACTTTACAACCCTAAAACGCACCAGTCGAAATATGTTTTTCGAGAAAGCAGCCATCGTCGTGGGTTGGTTATGATATTAAGTCTTTGTTTTTGTGTGTTGGTGTAAAGATTAGAGATGTGGAGTAGATATATTTTTATTGGTGCCGCCTTGTCCTACTTGGAATACGGTTAATGAAGTGTAGGTGTTGTGGCCATCGCGATCAGCAGGATAAGAATGTTATTGTTGTGTAACCTTAGTTTTTCCAACACGTTTGGCAAGAATATAAAGTTAATAAGATATTCTCTACAAATAAAAAAAATATTCCCGATATATTTAATTTTTAAAAATGTGCACCATTTTGAAACCATATTTCTGTACCCCGATGAAAAATTACTTACCTACTTCCCAAAAAACCAAAGCCTTTGCATCTACGTCATGAGATGATTTATACAGCGTCCAGTGGCGCCTTCACTCACACTAGATGGTGAAGACTTGAAGAGTCTACTCGGCGCTGCAGTGCCTACTTACCTTCTTCACCATTTCACATTTTCGAAATGTGCGCAGTAAGTACCTACTTAGTAGGTACTGCGACGATCTAGTTATTTATCTATCCAACACCAAAGTGTAACTTCAATCCAAACTCATCAAACCACAAAATCTACACACTCAACTTCATAAAATAGCAAAAAAAGCCTCAGGTAGCTGCATCTCCGAGCACCAACACCTGAGAGTTTTGACAGATGATTATCAACAATATCAAGCGATCATAGTGCGCCCGCGCATGGGGATTTATGACGTCATAAACCGCGGCACAATGGGCTGTTGACAAAATGGGCGCCAACGCGCGGTCTTAGCAAGAAATGACGATAGTGTAGTGTAGATGGTTGTGGATATCGTTGGAATTATGATTCTATACTCGCCCTTGACTTCGCCCGCACATAATTGGATACAATTTTGCTTAGGTTTTCGCCCCCCGTCCAGTAGACGGAGACTAGTTGAAGAAATTCGCATCGACAGTTACTTGACTCGGTAGCTCAATTGGTAGAGCGCCTGCACGGTATGCGAGAGGTTGCGGGTTCAAGTCCTGTCCCGAGTGAATTTTTTCAACTTATTATAAATGTTTGCTTAGGTATATTTTATCGCAGTCTAATTAGCGGGAAAACCCCAGACAATTTTAGCCTATTTAATTATTCTGATGTGCAAATGCAAACTACTTAACTCCATTCCACGTTTCATCCAGTTTCAGCGATTAAGAGTACATAACAAACACACGCGCACACCCTTTCAGTCATAAACTTTGGCATTTGTAAAAAAAAAAACAATTAATTGTTTAATGTTTGATGTCAGACCCACCTCTAGCATGTCAGAGGTTAAAGTGTGTTAAAGTTTATTCAAAGAAGGTATTTATCTGTGTAGCCATATTATTCTTTCATCTAACCCAAACAGCCTACCGTTAAGCCATAAAAATACAACCCGTGGTGACCCTGCTTTGTTCGTTTATTTTAATTGTGCTAAACAACAACAAAATAATGTGCTTTATTGAAAATATTGTCATAATACATCGTGATTTTATTGGGAACAGTAGTCAGAGGAAAGAATTTAGAAATTTTTATTTCACCTTTTTTTACTAGCTGTCTGAGTGAGAACCAGTGTCTTCACACCCACATTTAATGTCTTAAGGCGGGTGAAGAGAATTTCAATTGATGATTTTAGTTATGAATTCAATATTTCACACCGTTATAGAAATAATGCACTAAACTTAAAACTATAGCCCTTATAAATCATTATACATTAATCATTGAATAAGGTTCGCTTGCGTCATTCAGGGTTAGCCAGTTAACTCTGAGTTAACGTCAAAAATTGTATAGAAATTGTCAAATTAACTCAGAGTTAGTTGGCTAACCCTGAATGACGCAAGTCCGCCTTAGATACACGTTTTGAGCACAATTTAGAAGCCTGAAAATACGGCTCACGAAAGTTTTGAAGTTTTGATTTTGAGTAAATGAACCATTTGCTCTATGGTTGATGTAGGTACGGAAAAGTAGAAACATGTAAATAAAATGTATCAATGTTACTAACAGTAAGCTAAAGCTAAGCAGTGCTAAGGTTATGATAGGTTTAATTATTGATTACTAACATCTTGTACTACGTTGTATGATCCTCGTAGTTGATCGAAATAAATAAATGGAATAAAATGAATTGAAGGTGTCCGCCACAGATTTTGCGCCAAGTAAACCAAGTACCGAAAAACTCATTTCCATTTCCCAAAATAACTTAACCCTAAAATGTGCACTCTATAAAAACAAGACCCCGTTGACGATAAATCGCCGCTGGTGCAGCCGCGCGCGCGGATGATTAATGCGAACTGAAATTAAAATAAGTGCGATAATGTAATTTTTATCTTTACAGTGTATATTTATGACTCTCGAGGTGCTCAGCCCTCGTGTTGGTTTCTTCGGGCGTTTATTATAAGTAGGTATAGAATACCTGTTTGTGTTTTTTTTCATGTTTGCCTTACAGTTTTACGGCAGTCGTTTAAAAAGTGTTCTTACGTACGAACTATTCATACCACCTACCTAACTTTTCGTTTTTTTTATAAACTGGTCACTGTTTGTTTATTCTCAGTGATTTATAGTTTCTGCATCAACTTGAAAAAAAAATCGAGAGAGAGATAAAGAACTGTTTACGAAGCTAGCTTCAAATTGTACTTGCACTGTTTTAGACGAATTATTATACACCAAATTAAGGAGACCTTTACAAAAATTGGTAAAACAATCACATTCTGCGAATGTTTTATTGCCCATTTTCGTTAAATTCGCGGAAGAAAAATAAACCTCTTGGCACAGTTAAAAAGAATTGCCAAATGGCACCCCAGGGCCTCCTAGACACCGCTTGCACCGGGTACTGCGAGATTTATTTGAATAAATTATTTTTCCTCACCTCTGCATTGAAGGGTTGGAGCCTTTGAAGTTTGACAAAATAAGCACGCCTTGGAAAACCAAAAAGTTATCGTGGCGGTTGTATGAATTTTGATAAGATGGCTAGCCTTTTTGGTTAGGTAAGTTTGTAAATCTGCAGAAGCAATAGGAAGGAGATAGATCTGTCTCCCGCTCTCCTTCCACCATTGCTTGCTGGTAAAATTGATCCGAGCAAACCCGCGGCTTAGCGTTTACGCAGGACAATTTCCTGAAACATGCCAACTTATAAATGAGATTCCTAACCACTTTGTTCAACGACTATACTTTTTATTTATTGAACGTTTCCTAATTCTTTAAAAATGGCATTTCTACCTTTCCAGCGGCGCGCTTTCGTGCCCCTCCTCTCTCTACCACCTTTCCAGCCTCTCCAGCTCCTATTTAAAACTCCACATTTTTTTTTTGCAAGGAAAAAAAAATACGCATTTACTAAAACGTAAGTCGTAGAAATAAGTTGTTGAAAATCACATTTAGAAGTTGGAGTGTTTGAGGCAAAAAGCTATTTAAAAATTGCCCTGTATAAATTTCACCAACTACAAAATTAAATAAACATGACATATGACCTTAATAAAAGCTAAACTTTACTCACGACAACAACACACACAGGAATCTATCTCGCACCCTTTAAAGGGTAAAAGTCTTCTAAAAAGTAAACATTGTCCACCAGGCAAGTCCATTTTTCACAAGCTGAACTTAATTTCTACAGACGTCGTTTTTCATCGTGACAACACCCCTATCATCTTGGACATGTTTTTTTTTTCTCTTTTGTTTTTCTTTAAGAAAGTAGCCCTCAATTTATTGGACCTTCTTAGGGGTTTTTTTGTATAGGAAAGTGTTAGGAGACTATTTCAAAGTTAGGGATTCATAGCGGAACTGAAAAATATCTTGCAATCTGTTATGGATATCAACATGAAACTGTCTGTGTTAGATATCTCTCACCTAATTCTAGTATGATAAGTGCACATTTTCGATTGGTTAAGTGTATTTGATACAGGAATAGAATTTGTGCATTTTTATTTGCGCGCGAGCTAAGTGCTCAATTCAGGTATTCTAGTATCCGATTACAATTCTGGATACAAGATTACCAGAAGCAGATTTCCTTTCGATGGTTTTCTATTTTGGTTAGGAAATATTACAAAGCACGAAAATTCTCATAAACCATATTGATAACCAACTAAACCGCATCGAATCGATCATATTGGAAACCATTAAAAAACAAATAGAACAATAATCCACTGAATAATGTAAAAATCCTATACCTACATGGTGTGCAAAAGCGAATGGGGCGTAAAAATGTCGAAGCCCATTGGGCTTTTGCCCACACTGCAATTTTAATAACAAAAACTATAACAATATTAATATCAGATTATAATTTTGTAGCTAAACAGAACTATCATCATCATCATCATCAGTTCCTTTCATCCCTAATCAGGGACATAGGGCTCTTAAAACAGTTTTCCAATCTGGCCGATTTTGCGCCTTCGTCTCAAGCTCGGATATGCTCAGAAACAGAACTATAGTTGATGAAAAATGTTGACAAATAGGTACTTATAACGATTTGAACGCTGACCGTGAGGGAAAACATCGTTAGGAAACCCACGGAGTAGTTTGGCTCCACACGTAATTACTAGTCTTTCCTGTGGGCTAAGCCGAAAGCTGTCAGGATGGCATAGGTGCTGGGCAAGCCTACTCCATCTAAAACAATGTCCCAGGCACTGCAGCACCGAATGGTCTCTTCACTCATCTAATGTGAGAGAAGGTGCCACTGGACGCTGTATAAATAATTTCATTACGTAGATATAAAGGCCTTAATGTAGTGTATGTGAAAAGGCCCAATTACGCGTCAAGTTGTCGATTAGCTATCATTACGGGCGGCTGGCTGCAACCTTCACTTGGCGCTCATTTCCATAGAAAATACAGTGTTTTGGATTTTTGCCCAAAATGTGTGGCACAAGGGATGCGTGGAGTCGACTACTAGTTTAAATGCATACGTTTGCGAGTGAGTATTGTGTTTGTTAGTACGTATTCCACGCTGAAACGACTGGATGATATTTTCCACGTTATCGATGTTAGCGTGGATGAAGTCGCAGGAAAAAGCTAGGTTAAGGTGTTAAGACTAAGTTTTTCAACTATTGAACTACTCTTACTTATGGTTCTGTCTGAGACAAGGACACTTATCAAGGACTTTATGAACAACATCAACGTTGCCCAAAGAGCCATCTAAGAGCGAGCAATCTTGAACTGTATACCGAAAGTTGTAATAAGAAGCCGCACAAAAGAGGCAGACGTCGGAAAACGCATATAACGTCGATAACGTCGGGCAAAGGGAAAAGATCGGTTGACAGACCACTAACAAAAGTTGTTGAAAATCACAATATTTAGAAATTGGGGTGTTTGAGAAAAAAAGCTATTTAAAAATTGCCCTTTACACAAAATTTTATCAAAATCCCGTTAATGGATCGATCAATATCGAAAATCTTTAGTTTAGTCTAGTCAGCAAAAGAGTAACAAACATCCATACGTTCGTGGATCAATGAATCCATAGTGGGAAGAGGGACAATTGAGATTTTTTATAGGTAAGTAAGGAACTCTTCATTGTTCAACAGAAAGCATTTTACATATTAGATCTTAAAAACCAAAGCACCGACCTCTCCATAGAAGTCCTGTCCAGACAGTCCATAAATATCCCTCGCTGTTCATTTGTAAGGGCTTGTATCGCTGAGCCCCGCGATTCTTTCACTCCGGGCGGTCGCGACTTTTGGGGTTCACTGCAGTCAATGTAGAGTACGAGAAAATGGCAGATGCATTTTTGACTTTGATTTCTGATGCGTACTTTTTTATGCAACGTGTTACAAAACATCCTCTTTTTACAGGGTGTAATATACTGGTCAACAGGATGTCAATTCTGTAAAAAAAAGTTTAAAAAAAAGAGGTAGGATATTTTATTTTATAACCTAAAATATTATTTTTTCGTAACTTTTTTGTTTTTTGTATTAGCTCAAATTTAAAAATATGTTTGTGTGTTAATTGCATTTGCATAGCTTTGAGTTGTTAAAATATTGTGAAAGTCAATGAAAACAATATTTAAAAAAAACCTTTTCTCCCGCCACAGCGTTCACATTGTATTAATTTAAAAATTAACGTCACAGAGCAAAAAAAAATATTTAGGTTGTGATTCCTATCACCGGGTGCTATTACCCTGTAAAAAGAGTAAGGATCCTTTGTAACACCTTGTATACCAGGGCTGGCTGGTTTGGATTAAACTGCAATTACATGTATACACCGTGGAATTTTAGTGGTTTTAAAGCCGAAGGTATTTAGTTGCACTCGTGATTATTGGCCAAATTCTAAAATTTTACTTCAAAACGAGCGAAAAAAAAACACTTCCCAATACAAACGGCTATCGCCAATCGTTACCATTTGTATGGAGAAGTGAAGTTTTTTTTCGCGCGTTTTGGAATGAAATTTTGTAATTTGGCTCAGAATCACCAGTGCAACAAAATACCTTCGGCTTTAAAACCACTAAAATTGCACGGAGTATACGATAGCACGTAGACGATTACACGCTAGCACTTAACTCAGTTACGTTACGGGCGACTTTACAACAAAAGTGTGCACTCTGACGTGCTGCCGTATGTATTGCCTAGCTAGCCGGTCAGTAGGTATATTAATAATTTGGTATCATATTATTATTGGCAACACAGCACAGGACTACAAATTAGGGACGGCATGTCAGCTTATGAAGAAAATTCTTGCTATAATCCGTATCAATAAAGAAAACTTTTAGGATGAACTTCAAAACCAGCGTTGTCTCGCTTTGATTGTATATGATTAGAGCGAGAGGGCGCGTGTTTTGCAGTTTATCCAAAATATTTTCTTTATTGGCACGGGTTATATCAAAGTAGGAGTAGCACCATTATTTCCCGATCAAATTAGGAAGGGTGAACTTACAAAACGGCAAATGTTTTGCAAGCGATGTTGCAGTATCGGCTCGATTAGGTACGGTCGGTCACATGCTAGGATACCCCTTTTTGTTCGATTGGCGCCCTTATGGCGCGCGCGATAAGAGCTACTATGGGGTATCCTAGACCATGGCCATACTCAAGGTGCCGATTGCACAAACAGCTTAGGTATTTGCAAAAATCAACCCTCGTGGTCACTTTCAAAAGATTTTTTTATTGGTAGGAAAATTAAACGACTATCTTCTTTTGACACTTTTGACGGATGAAATTTTGAGATTGGGTGGCTATAGGTTGAAGAAGAAGAAGATATTTTGGCGCTCGCGCGAAGTACGATTGTCTGCTGTATTTGCTTATACTATGGTTGACTTGACGCCAATGCATGTTATTGGCATAATATGGTGTAATGCAGCCCCGACACTATGGAACTTTACCCCTCTCGCAGAAGACAGGCATTTTGTAGCATCGACCTAATTTAAATATACCTATACAACGTGTTACAAAACATCCTAACTCTTTTTACAGGGTGTAACCTACTGGTCAACAGGATGTCAAATCTGTAAAAAAAAGTTGAAAAAAACAATTTTTATTTTATAACCTCAAAATTGAAAAAAAAACATAACTTTTTTGTTTATGGTTTTAGCTCAAATTTAAAAATATGTTTGTGGGTGTAGGTGCATTTGCATAGCTTTGAGTTGTTAAAACATAGTGAAAGTCAATGAAAACAATATTTAAGAAATACTTTTCTCCCGCCACAGCGTTCACATTTTATTAATTTATAAATCAACGGAACGTCCTAGAGCAAAAAAAAAAATTAGGTTGTGATCCCTATCACCGGGTGCTATTACCCTGTAAAAAGAGTTAGCATCTTTTGTAACACCTTGTATAACACCTGTTGATGAACATTTAACACGTTAAAATAGCAAGAGGATTAAAAAGTGTGATGGATGATTATTGTGATTGTGATGTATTTTCTACTAGCAAGTAGCGACCCGCCCGGGTCAATGTTTTGCGGGCAGCGAACTTCTTCCGCTCGCCGTTTACGGGGCAATTTTTTAATAGCCTTTTTTGCTCAAACACCCCAAATTCTAAATGTGATTTCCAACAACTTTTGTTCTACGACTTTGATAAAAGCGCAATATTTTTTTTTTCAATTAAATTTTTTTTTTGCCCAGAATAACAAATAGGAGCAGCAGAGGCTAGAAAGGTGGTAGAGAGTGGAGGGGCACGAAAGTGCGCCGTGCAGGGAGCGCTGAAATAGGTACACATTTCAATAAATGAAGAGTGTCGAGCTTTTCGAAAAGTCGTAGAACAAAAGTTGTTGGAAATCACATTTAGGCGTTGACGGGTTTCAGGAAAAAAGCTAAAAGAAAATTGCTTTGTATAAACTTTCCTTTGTGCCTTTCATGAAAAACATTGTGAAAACGGTTGGAAACCCGCATCAAAATTGGTTGCGTAGAAGGTGTTACAAAAGATCCTAAACTTTTTACAGATTTTATCAGTAGGGTGTATCCTACTGAGCCAGATCACTTTTGTGGCTATTTCACGCATACCTATGTACCTAGCACCTAATTATTTATACCTATACTTTTAATTATAATTTAATGTATGTGTGTTTTGGCTATAAATAAATGTATTTTCTATCTTTTTTTCTGGTCAACAGGATGATTGTAAGTTGTCACTTTGCCTTACAAGAAGAGCAAGGCAACCGTTAACAGTTACCTATTTTTAGGACCTAAGGCCTAGATAGTTATAAGCCTAGTGATTCTCGTTGAACGCTAGTTTTTTTGCAAAAAACGCATCCAAAAAGAAGATAAGATTTTATTTTCATTGGTAGCGCTAGTGTGCCTTGACCATCGAGAAATCGAAGAACAGCATTCAGAAACTGAACAAAAAAATTTTTTCTAATAGAACGGCTCCAAATTCAAACTACCACTGCTCCGCGATTGGTCATCGGGGCCGAATTTCTCCGAACGTAGTTCGAAATTCAAATCGTATCGCTCGCGAACCGTTAGTGCACATTTCAAATTTAGAACCAGCCGGCCATACTGAGTGCCTCGAAGACGGTAGCGCGCATGCGTGGATTTCTAATTAGCTTATTTCGCTTTATTGCTCAAAATATATTAGACTTGGAAGTCGTAAAAATATATGGGGATTTAATGTTAGGTATTTCTACCATTAGGTATCTCTACATTTACATATGGATGTCGGTCTATGGGTTTTTGTATGTTGTACCCGAAAATCGGACCCAATACTTAGGGTGGAATTAATAGTCGTCTGGGATCCCCTACTTGAGATCGATCTCAAGTAGGTGAACTCATAAAAGTCAAATGCGAATGTCAAGCCTTGGCTAATGTCAAACTTGAGCAGCTGTCAGCATATTAATAGACACTATCTTGAGATTGACATTGACATTAGCCAAGGCTTGACATTAGCATTTGACTTTTCTGAGATCACCTACTTGAGTTCGATCTTGAGTCGACGACTATATTAATGCCACCCAACTCGATACTAATTGGTAGGTATACTGCACTGAGCTATTGATACCACGACAGCACGTCAACCCTTACACGCTAGCACTATCTACTCGGTTAGGGCGTCTTTACAACAAAACTGTACACTCTGACGTGCTGTCGTGTTTACAAATAATATATATTATGTTAAAATTTCAGAGTTGACCCATAGAAAAGATAACTTTTATTGAATTACCCCTTCATGAAGTGTAACTTTAACCACACTGCGTTATTATGATTGACATTGTAAGTAGTAGAGCAATAGAACTGTCCTCACAACACAAGTATGCCTTCAAAATAAAACTACGGAAAAACCTCAACTCTTCCCAAAAGCACCAAATTCATATTCTTCAAACGCAACCCAAGGGGTTGTCATAATATTCAAACCCTCTGTTTTAAGACGGATACCATCAGACCAGCTACCAAGACCTCTCTTTACCTTCCTTGCACTCGAAACTAGAGGCCAAAATAGGCGGCTGAATGTTAAGTCTGATAACATCCGCCCAGATTATCACGACCTAGCATGACGTACCAAGTGGTTGTAACTGGGGGTCATATTAATCTGGTAGTTGGCCTATATCGTTTGTCACGTCAGATTGCCGCGATATGACGTCATACCGCTTGATGGACCAAGATTTGTGTAATACCATTATGAATGTCCCCTGAAGCCTCATGGTCTTTTTATGCTAAACATTGCTGGTAGGCAGTCAGCGTCGAGTCAGTGACACGCTAAGATACCCCTTTTTGTTCGCTTGAAGCTGTGCGCTGTAAGGGCTACTATGGGAAAACCTAGCGTGTCCACTGGTATTATTGGATTTTGCAATTTTGCATTACCTACCTAAAGTCGATTTTTTCCAACTTGAGTATTTCGGTAAACAAACATTACTCGAACACAAATCGCAGCATAGGTACCTACCGACGGAATCACAAATCGTAAAGAACCACAATAACTTTTGAACATTAACTTAAGTACTAACGCACTGAATTATTTACAAAACTGGTCGTATTTGTTCTTATTTTTGTTATTTTTATCCAAAATAGTAATTCTTTATGATATCAGGACACAGGTTAACAAAACACACAGATTAGTTTTGACATTTTAATACTAAGATGGGCATAAGTGAACGAAAGAACGATTTGAAAAATGAATGAAACGCTGAAAAATAACACCAAAGATAATAATAAATAATATACTGCAGTAAAAATACCCGTTAAATAAAAATTACTTTCGAATTTGTTCCTCAGAAATCAGTGTCATCATAGCAATGCAGCAGTAGTGACAATGCAGCATAATTTCTACGGAAATTATTTCTTTTAGGAGTGCTAGCCAATTGTACCTTGTTTAGTTAAGTTTTTTTCCTAGCCTGTATTTATATTGGTGTACAATAAAGAATATTTTATCTTTTTATCTTTATCTTTATCTAGCGTGTAAGGGTCGACGTGCTGTCGTGTGTACGCTCCAGGATAAACTAGTATGGCCTAGCCCGAGCTGATATTGACGAATGATTAGGTATGAATGTTACCATATCTCGTAAACTAAGAATAACAAAATTTTTGAACCCCTTAATAAGCCCGAAACCAGGCCTTTTACTTTTATAAGTGTTCTAAAAACCGACATAAAGGATGTTAAACATACAGGGTATTATGTTTAAAATGTTCACGACAAATGGAAGAACCTTTGCTCAAGTGCCATCCAATTTTACGTTGGCGATCAACTTTTGTAGCTTCTACCATTTCAGTTTTAAAGTTTTATTATCAGGAAACCTACGAAGGCCCTTATTTGGGCAACCCAAAACACAACACTTCCTATACATGGCTTATACAAGATGTACAAAAGCACATAAAATTTCTAAGCAGAGGTATTATTTTAATGAAAATCTGTGGATGGATACACTTGTGAATATGTGAAACAAAAATACAACACTTTTTAAAGCTCGAGTACTTTGAATCCCTTGCTGCGCTCAGGATTCTACTCTAGAATCCTTCGCTCCGCTCTGGATTCAAAGAAACTCTCTCGCCTTAAAAATTGTGTTTTAGTCCCTCGGGTAACAATCTACTATTTTATTGGTGCTGATAGTAGGTTTGCCTCTGTCTACCATCAATCAAATTGACATTCAATTCATTACTCGTTGTTATCACTTTATAACGCTGTTACGCGCACAAAAATTATCATATTTTAATAAAAACAATTAAATGAGACGAGATGTTCATTGTTTTATATAGCAGTCATAAAGACACAACCATACCGCGATGTAGAGTTCGAACAGAGACATCTCTGTGTAGAACTATGAAACATTGTTCGACATTATACAAGGTGTTACAAAAGATCCTAACTCTTTTTACACGGTAATAGCACCCGGTCGTAGGAATCACAACCAAAATTTTCTAAAATTAAGGCTCCGCCCCCCCAACCCCCCGTCTGCTGTGCGCAGCTGGTCTTTGGTGACCTTATAACTCTGTGTAAGCAGAAGTATATTTTTTGTTTTTTTGTTTTATGTGTTTTAGTCCCTCGTGTAACAATCTACTATTTTATTGGTGCTGTTAGTAGATATGCCTCTGTCTACCAGTGTTGCCAGTGGCAGATAGTCAAATATAACACGAGGCAGATCAAAAAGTAACATTTTCTCGAGAAAAGTAACAAAACCCTTTTTATTGTGGAAACCGACCCAATACTTTATCATGGCAGTTTATTTCACAAAAAGTAAAATAAGTTTCTTGTCCCATTTGTTAAACTTCGAAAAAATCTCAATAATTTTTGATCGAATAATCGACTGGTGATGCTGAAGAAGAAAGAAACATACAATCAATGATGTGTGGTGTCATGGTGTGTCTAATATACCAACCAATTTAAGAAATAAAAGAAAGAAAGAAAGAAAAACTTCTTTCAATACTACAAACAACCTGATGACAACATCAATGAATATAAAAAACGCCATCATAATACATATTAATATATTAATGGAGAACGGGTTTTTTATCGATTGTAAATTTACTGTGATTCACATGGACATGGACAATGATAGAGAGGTCGGAGATTTATTGGCTCACTAAAATCATTTTAGCATAATTAATATTGCTGAGTATTTCAGGGAAAGTTAATTTGAACTGGTGGATTTTTTTTGGTTGCTGGAAAATCTAAAAAGTAACATATTGAGTCGTGTAATATGGAGGCAGCGAACTGGATAACATGGAACAACTTCTTCAAGAAAAAACCATCCTCTAACACGGCACACGCATCTACGCGCGCAGGTTGCGTTGTCAAAAATATTTTAAACCAATAAGAAAATAGGAAACTCCTTGATTGGTTAATTGTTTACGCGCCATTGATGTCATTGGGCTTTTCACAGTGACAGCGTCATGCCATGCTGCAGAGGTCAAAAGCTTTGCACAGATTATATTTGATAATCTGTCATCGTGAACTGTAAAAGTTTCTATATATAAACAGAACATCTGTATGTTTGTCTGTTTTCGAATTAATCTGCGGTTATACATATAGGTACCTAATATTGTCTAATGTTTATTTGATTGTTAAAATCACAAGTGGGCAAGACACCTGGCGAGACGTACCGATGGCAGATGGACAAAGTTCATTGCGGAATGGCGACCCCAAGGGGATGAGATCGGTTGGCAGACCACCAGCCAGATGGTCCGACGACATAGCCCAACTCTTTAGACTTTACACTCGGAGAACCGTGGTTGCGCCTGGCACAGGATCGTGAGAGTTGGCGTAAGCATGAAGAGGCCTTTACTCAGCAGTGGGTGTTAAAGGGCTGATGATCATAATGATATAACAAAAAAGAAAGTCTGCTCGGAATCCAATGCTGTTCATTCCGTTCCAGACGGATTGCTTCTACCCATCGCCGTTTTCGTGCAGGATCTTTAGGAAGTCTAAGAAAGTAAAAATCGAACAATACAACATTATCTCCGAAAAAAAAAGAAATGGCGGCAAGCAAAGCCGAGGGTAAAAGTTTTATAGTTCCGTTTTATGAGTCCAAGATAATCGCACTGATGAATTTATCATGTTAAAACATAGTACATACTAAGACGGCGAAGACCTCAAGCAAAGCCACGGGAAGAAGTTAGTTTCATATTTTTATTTGGGTTTATTAAAAGTTGTGAATAAAAACGCTACAAGACATTACTTCCGTATGGTAACCGATACCCACTGCTTTGTGATGCACATCAGCACGGCTTTTGCATCATTTTACGGCACATGAAGTCATTTTCTATAGTATATTATTCACGACAAAATTTTACAAAATTGACGTTTTCTCGGTCATGTCTGTCGAACTACTAAATCGTGAGAGGAACCATTTTGTAGGCTCCGCCCACAGTGGAACCATTTTCGTTAGGTCATTTCTCAGGGCTAATGCGGTCTCTATGTTATCTTCCGCTCGCTGTATGGAGGTAACATAAGAGGGTCAAAAGTAACGTAAAATTTTACTTTTGTAACATTCCGGCAACGCTGCTGTCTTGTCTACCATCAAATTGATATTCAATTTATTACTCTTTGTTATCATCACTTTATAACGCTGTTACGCGCACAAAAATTGACATATTGAATAAAACAATTAAATGAGACGAGATGTTCATTGTTTTATATAGTAGTCATAAAGACACAACCATACCGCGATGTAGAGTTCGAACAGAGACATCTCTGTGTAGAACTATGAAACATTGTTCGACATTATACAAGGTGTTACAAAAGATCCTAACTCTTTTTACACGGTAATAGCACCCGGTGATAGGCATCACAACCAAAATAATTATTTTTTGGTTTGTGTCGTTCCGTTGATTTTGAAATTAATAAAAATGTGAACGCTGTGGCTACAGCAAAGTATTTTTTAAATATTGTTTCCATTGACTTTCACAATGTTTTAACAACTCAAAGCTATTCAAATGCACTTACAGATACATACATATTTTAAAATTTGAGTGAATACCAAAAACAAAAAACGAAGTTTTTTCAATTTTGAGGTTATAATTGAACGAGCGAGCGAAGCGAGCGAAGTTCTCCGAGTCTACTGGAACAATCCGGCGTTTGTATGTATGTATGTATGTATGTATGTTTGTATGTTTGTATGTTTGTATGTTTGTATGTTTGTATGTTTGTATGTATGAATGTTCGTTCGACGATAACTTGAGTAATTTTTGTCGGATAGTCATGAAATTTGGTAGGCAGGTAAATGAAATTAAAAGAATTTTTAAGTTCGAACATGAGCCAAATCGGTTGAGGGGTTGCCGAGATATGGGGTTGTTAAGTTTATATGGGATGAGAGAGGGCGCCACTGCTGCCTCTCAGTAACATTAAAATAGTGCTAAAAAGTGATTTTAAAAGTGATTAAATCGTAAATCTAATCAGTAAACAGTGAAAGCAGTGATAAAAACTAACAAAAGTGAAAATACAAATTCAAATAAAAATAAATACAAATTCTGTTTGGAAACAATATTGTGGATATCGGACGTAAAACTCAGTGGAAACAATAAAAATAAACTTTTACGGGTCGCGAAATAATCCGTAACAAGAACTCTATTTTAATCCAATAAATCCAAAAATAACCAAACATTTTGCTAATTGCTAAGGTCCAAAGAACACCAGATTAGAAAATACAAAACAGCGCCATCTATTTTAAAAAAAATAGTTATTCTACTTCCTAACAGAGGGCGTGACATTTTTTTTTATCAGAGCCATCTTGTGTTCATAATTATAAACCAAAAAGTCCTTATGCTCAACAATAGAGGTCGCTTTACTTCAAAACTACAAGAGAGTCCTATACAAAACTTAAAATGGAAGAAATACTAGATAAACTACAAAAAATTCAAAATGATCTAGAGGCACAAAAACTTGAAATAAGAAAAAGCGGCGAACAAGTTTCAGAAAACATTCAAAGAATGTTTGGCGAAAAACTAAAAATGCTAGAAAAAAAATCTGAAAATCTTGAAAAACGCATCCTCAAGGTTCATTCTGCGAGGGCACCATACACCAAAATACACTCGCAGTACTTTCCCGTCAAGTGGACAGGTCACGCCGACCTGATGCAATGTGGGTTCACAAATTGGGTCTACCACCTGCGCACACCACAACACAAAATGCACTCTGGTGGCTTTCCCGCAATGAACACAGGCTATTGTAGAGTTGGATGGGAGCAAATAATAGGGTTATGGGGATGTATATGGATGGACTGGGTAACTGGGCTATGGGCTTTGAGACAACGGTCGTCTGCCACTAAAATGTCTCAAGTAATTAAATTGGCAGACGGTGACTTGCTGTTCACTAAATGGGCCACCTAAATAAGCCACCGCTTATGGGTCTAACCCTGGACAGCAAGGTGGCAACATCGTTGTGAACAGCTAAGGGTGTCGAGAGGTGTGCTCCGCTTTCTACCCAGTGACTGTAGTGATAGCCACAGTCACAGTGCCAACTCGCGTCTTATGCATCTTTCACTTCCATCCTGCGAGCATATAGCTCTTGCGCTCCACTCTGGACGGCCGGTAAAGGCAAGCCAGAGGTGAGGGTCCCGGTCCTCTTGGATTCCAATCCACTCTTGTACAAAGACGACGTTATTATTAAGTTTATATGGGGTCGCGAGTTCATAGTTCGGGGCGAACCACTAGTATAAAAATTGTTTTTTTTCAACTTTTTTTGCAGAGGGAATATTTTTTTCTCGGAGAACTTCGCTCGCTTTGCTCGCTCGTGCAATTATTTGCAGTATGAGAGAAACAGAGAGAACACACAGAGATGACAGCGTTAATTGACCCAAGCCACAAAAAACTACCTAGTAAGAAAAGGGGGAAGAACCAACTCAAAGCAATCCCCAAGGTGGCATATTGCCCAATTTCCATACTTGTAATCTTCAAACGTAGAGACAAAAATAAAAAAGGAATAAAAATTATGTTAATTCCGAGAAGGAAAAAGGAAACTCCGAGAAAATCATAGCGGTGGGACTGGTGTTTTTTTAGTACAAGGTGTTATTTAACACAGTGTTCCTCAACATTGAATCCGCGGTAAAAATACTGTCACCAAAAAGTATACTAGTGGTTCGCCCCGAACTTTGAACTCGCGACCCTCTATCTCAGTAACCCCTCGACCGATTTGGCTCATGTTCGAACTTAAAAATTCTCTTTTCCTCATTTACCCGCCTACCAAATTTCATGACGATCCGACTACATTTACTCAAGTTATCGTCGAACGAACATTCATACATACATACATACATACATACAAACGCCGGATTGTTCCAGTAGACTCGGAGAACTTCGCTCGCTTCGCTCGCTCGTTCAACTATTAAGTGCGAATTTAAACTCCAAGCACTCAAAGAGACGAAATTTTGTATTAATCTGTGGGTTCAATGAGCCGTTTTTACGGCTGTCAAATTTCGCTTTTTCTGAAGATGCTTTTAATCTGTGTAAGCGCAATTTGACAGCCACATCCCGGTTCTTGTATGGCCAAGCCTATGAGCGCCATCCACCAAGGGCTTTGAATTCAGCTTTTAACTGCCAGTTGAAAACGGGCCATTGGATTAGTACTTATATTATAAATGTATCCCACGCTTTCGATCGATGTTGAAGTTAGGTAATCAGCCATTGGCACAGAATTCATAATAGTCCCTTAGTTTGAATACGGTTACCTTACCCACGACCGTAGTAGAGGGTCTTCCCACTTTCCAACATAAATATTTTATATGCTGTTAGAGTTTTGGTTTACATTTATTTATGGGGTTTTTTCTAGAGGGATCTTTGATAGAGATTAATATTAATGTCTGTGTGATGCCGCGCGGTGGGATTTTTACAAGGGGTTGGAGTACCTCAGCATAACAGGACAGAATATGCCATTTCTGACCATAATTCGGAACCCAAAGTTTTTTGTTCGAAAGTCCGTTATTGGCTTAATCTTATCTTTAAACAATATTGAGAAATTTTAAAACTTAAACTTTCGTAAGCACTGCACATTTTTATATCGCTTTAACGGTTTCACTTACTTTTATTTTGTCGGAATAGCCGACATGTTTCGACTTCGTCCGGAAGTCTTAATCATGGAGGAGGGATGGACGACGCGTTCGTCTTGGCGTTCATCCGCTCACTGCGGGCTCGTTGACGATGCGCCAGCGCGGACAACTCGAAACATGTCGAAACATGTCGGCTATTCCGACGAAGTCGAAACATGTCGGCTATTCCGACAAAATAAAAGTAAGTGAAACCGTTAAAGCGATATAAAAATATTGAGAAACTAATTTCAATATTTTTTATTTTGGTTCAGTAGTTTGGATCTTACAACGTTTCAAAGATACGGTTTTATGACGTCACGCGACGGTCTGTCTACTGTTGGCGGTCATAGGAACAAAACATTTTAGCGCATAAAAACAAAACTACTGGACCAAAATAAAAAATATTTAAATTGGTTTCTCAATATTGTCTAAAGATAAGATTAAGCCAGTAACGGACTTTCGAACAAAAAACTTTGGGTTCCGAATTTTCCCACCATTTCCTCTTACTAGATAAGAGAGAAATCCAATATAATAATTGTATAATTTGTATAGTTCTCAGTTTTGTTCCATATTATATTCGATGCAGTTAATAGTCAATAGTATCCAGGTCAAATTACACCAATCTTTAGTATTTGATAGCAGAATTTGTGGCTAAATAACTGAAACTAATAGTAGAACTGAACTCATTAAGAAGAAATAAATCTACTGACAAACGCATCTTCAGATAAGAATATCGACATGAAGTATGATACAAATTTACTTAAAATTGATTTAAAAAAAACACTTTTCAATGACCAAGCTCTATTAATAGCTAAGACAACAATGGAAACCCCAATCTCATTGGAACCCAGGACCCGTCACAATTAGATAGTTAAGATACCACTCGGTGTAGCCCAGAGTGTAAATCACCTGGACAGCTCAGACTGACCAGTGATAGTTATGCGAGTCAGGGACCGAACCCACTACCGCTTCCTGCCGACCCTAGATGTGGCAACCCAACCATACCTAAGGTATGTGTGTTGTGTAACTGAGCTACCTATCTCTTATTCGTGAATGCTAAATCTGCCGGTGAATCAATATTGGATAATAAATTCTCTCCTTTGGGTTGTTATACCTACGGATATTATAATGATATTGTGTACTTAGGCCCGTAATATCAATCACAGTTTAAACCAAAAAGGCTAGTTTAATAATGTCGATTAATTTTCATGCGAGGTAATCTATGGTCTGAGTTTAGACTGTGATTGATATTATAGTCAGATAAAAAAAGTAATTTGTATAGTATACAGAAGACCAAAGTTAATTATTGTGAACTCTACATTAGTACATTACTGCCGCGGTCTTTAATGGGTGCGTTTCTGGCGCGCTTTTGATGGCCGACAGAGCGCAGCTCAAGGCCTTCACAGCGTGGTCAGCATTGCAGCCCTTGATGGACAAGCTGGAATGAAGGCCGAGACCGAAGGTCGAGGCCTTTATAGCGCGGACAGCAAGGGCTGCAATGATGACCAAGCTTGACGGCCGAGAGCGTAGCTAAGCTAAGCTCGAGGCCATCATAGCGTGGCCAGAAGCGCACTCATTGCAGACCAAGGCTTGTATAGTGCTTTACTCAAACAATACGAGTAATTTAAATAGAACCAGCTTACCTTTTGTCTTAGTTTACTTTCTGTAGATTTTCCATTCCGCAAACTTTTCGTAGATAAACTTGTATTTTTCCTTTGACTTCGGTGGCAATAGGTACCTTTAAATATCTTATTTCGCTTCCTTTTTATGTTCGGCGTTGTTAAACACATTGAATCGGAGGATTCGTTGCTTGAAGAGTTCACTTTTATTTACAACAAAAACAGCACGCACAGAAAAAATCACTTCGAACAACGCGCGAAGTGGCGAAAACAATATGGCCGCGCTTTTTTTTCTATGCCTTTTGTAGACTGCCAGCACCCAAACAGCCAAATTCTAAATAAATACTTTTTGTGCCTGATTTTTGAGTTCTATTTTTGAAACAAAACTCGACATTAATGGATTTTCATACAGTTTTTCTGGCCGCAAAACACGACATTAATGAAATTCCATACAACTTTTCTGGCGCCTAATCAAAGTAGCCCGCAAGTCCTCCTTTGCTCAAAGAAGGTTGTCGAATTAATGACCACATTACGAGCTTTTTTGAGTAAAATATTTTTCTAGATATTTTAATGTAGAGAGATTGAGAATTTAAGAGTGGATATAGATTTCGTAGGAACAGCGTTGAATGGGAAACAGAATGCTTGTGAAAAAGATGGTAACTAAGTTAAAAAAAAAAAAAACCTGTTATGTCGCTTCTAGATCGGATTTTATTTAGCTTTATATTAGGCCTTGACAGCCATTAAAAAATTGCCATAGCGGACGGTATTTCACGTCCACACGGCGGGGTATTGGTAAAGTTTTCAACTAGCAATAATCGCACCTCGGATTAACCTCATTGGTTACGATATTGCCTCTGCGCAAAGTTAACGTTAAAACTGGAACTATAGGTTTATATATCTCTCTCATAGACAAAACCATACCGCGATGTAGAACAGAGCAGCGCCATCTAGTGGCAATTTGTGCGAACTATATTTTTTCAGCAAAAGGAAGTATATTCTCCCCGGGCAGATAATAAAAAGCATTGCCCCGAATCTACCGCCATAGACAATAAGACAAATCCCATAAAGAATATAACCAGTTTTTAAAACCCCTGGTTTATAGGAAGGGTGAAACAAAGTGGGGATCGGAGCATACTGGTTTTTAAAGCTAAGACAATATGGCAGAGGGGAAATGGTACGGAACGGAGTTTAAATTGTCATTACACGGGTTATAGCGTTTTTATATTTGGAGTTTGGTGCTTAGTTTAACATATTTCTGTGTTTTTGAGGGTAGGTGGCTACAGGGTGATACATTTTTATTTTGTATTTCGTAAACGGTTAAAATTACTTGTATTAACCAATTAGTATTACTTCGGCTCATAGACGCCCTGAGGGTACTGGAAAAAAAATTACGCCAATCAAGCGGTTAATGTCGGTGTATAAAAAATATTAATTTTGCGTTTTTACTTTTGTTTCAGTTTTGTTGCTTTTTTTAAATATTCAAAGTTAAAAAAATATATTTATCTCTGGGTTATAAAATCTTCTTTGCGAAAATTATAAATGCAGTATTATTCTACGCAAAAGACAAATACCCTGTAGAGACATAAAGCTTTAAAAAGATCCACTGCACTAATAAAAATAATAAAACAAGCAATCCTTTTTGCGAAACACTTGTAAGGGGCTATACACTCTGACGTAGACGGGTCCCCAAGGATATAGCACAAATTACATACCTGGATGAACATAGCTTTATTTATTGCTGACAATCAGTTACGTCTGATTGCCTAAACATATTATCATATTATTTGTTTTGTTTATCCTTTTTTAAATAGTATAAAAAAAAATGAGTAAAACCCATTATTTCACTAGCTTTTTATACAAGGTGTTACAAAAGATGCTAACTCTTTTTACAGGGTCATGGTACCTGATGATAGGGATCACAACCAAAATATTTTTTTAGCTCTATGACGTTCCGTTGATTTTTAAATAATTAAAATGTAAGCGCTGTGACGGGAGAAAAGTATTTTTAAAATACTGTTTCCATAGACTTTCACTATGTTTTAACAGCCTGAAGCTATTAAAATACAGCTAATCAAACAACCATATTTTTTAATTAGAGCTAAATCTAAAAACAAAAAAGTTTTTAAAATTTTACAATTTTGAGGTTATAAAAAAAAGTTGTGTTTTTTCAACTTTTTTTTGCAGTTTTGTCATTATGTTGACCAGCAGGTTACACCCTGTAAAAAGAGTTAGTATCTTTTGTAACACGTTGTATATTATAACTGTTCTACATTGGTTACTGTTGACGACCGACCTAGACGAAAGATATTTATAGGATTGGAATAGGCATGTAGGATTAAATACCTAACATTAGGCACATGCTATTGTAAATACATTAATTTCCATTTTCCTATATTTTACCTCATTTAATACTTTTCTATCATAATACTTACTTAATTAACTAATATTTGCATTATTACTTGATTTATTACATAATTAGAATGACTGCCCACGACCCAGGCAGAGTCTGCATCTTAACGCATAGCGAGAAAGTGAAGCAAATTGTATCGGCCAATGAGAGAGCCGGATCACTTTACCGCGGTCACCCGCGCAGGCGCTAGTAGGGCGGGGAGTAAAACCCGAATTGTTTGTAAATAATTTGATTTGTTGTTTTTTCTTTGCTAATTATTACTTTTTCCACGTAACTCTTTGTTTTCTAATGTAAAATAATTGCCTTTTATCTTTTTTGATAATAATTCGATGTAATTTTCCTGTTAGAAAATCTTTTTTATACCTAGAACTTTTATATGTAAATTTGATGTTATTTTAGCCTGTAAATCTATGAAGACATGTATAACTAAGCTAATTTCACGTAGACATGTGTAACTGAACAGTATTACGATAATTATAGCACTCTAAACCATAATTTTAAGACCAAATTGTTTATACCTAAAGTTGACGTAATATTATTTGTAACTTTTACTTGCTCAAAAGTTAATTTATCGTTTAAATAAGTACTTAAATATATCAATAGGGATAAATAAATGATAACACACCCGCTTACAAGTTATTTCCACACTCCTTACACGGCCCATGGCAGGTAGGATATTCAGCTCTTAGTAGGTAGGAAATAGCTAAATCAGAGGCCTATAACATCCATGCACCTACACACATTACACACCACAACAAAGATCTCTTTCTCCCTAACTTAAAACCGTTTGAATTATTAAAATCCGTTAGTAAATAAGAAAGATATGATGTAAAATGTAACGTTCTAATAGGCAAAATAAAATTCGAATTGGACTCAAATTAGAGAAGATTTGTGGTGGCTCTCTGTGCCGCAAAGCCCAACACAGGGGCCTCGCGCCCAAAATTGTACCGGGCATCTTCGGAACTCGCCAAGATCTACCACTACTCTTCTCTAAGAGCAATCGTGGAAAGCAGAAGTTTGTTTCTCTTCTCTCTTCCCCGCAACATCCCGGTACCACCAACGACGTTGGTGCTGAAAACGGCTGACGCTGCCGCCGCCGCCGCCTGCTAAACCGCTGCGAACTCGCCGGTTAAGCACGCCACCGAGTCGCCGAGTCGCCGAGCCTGCTGACGGGTACCTACTGCGGACCCTGCCGCCGGTACCCCTGCGCCTGGTCACACGCCTGGTGCCACCAGGGCGCAAGTACCCACTGCGACGAGTCCGGCCGGTACCTACGGCCCGCCCTCACGGTCGATACCTACGCGACGACGACGATCAGCTGCGAGAAGTACCTACTCCCGGGCGCCAAGAGAGGGTCACCTAGCTGCGAGAGGAATCCACGGGTTTTACTGTTGGCCCGAACCTCAACAGTTGATGGTCCTTCGGCATCGGATTTGAAGACAGCGAAGACCTTCGACCACTGGCCCCGAAGAAGATCCGGAAGCTGGTGCTGGAACTGGAGCTGACCTGGAACTGGGACTGGACACGGACGAGCCACCCCGGAACTGGAAGTCGCACCCAGACCTGCATCTGGAGCCTGGACCTGGAGCTGACCTGGAACTGGGACTGGACACGGACGAGCCACCCCGGAACTGGAAGTCGCACCTGGACCCTGCCCCTGAAGACCTGTACCTGGACTTGGAGCTGACCTGGAAGCGGACTGGGACACGGAAGAGCCCGCCGCAACTGGAAGTCGCCCTTGTATCTGGAACGGGACCCAGACCTGGACCTGGAGTTGGACCTGGAACCAGCCTTGGACACTGGACGAGCCAAGCTGGTACTGGAGAAGCCCCTGGCCCTGGAGCTGGAGCTGGACCTGGACCTGGAGTTGGACCTGGAACCAGCCTTGGACACTGGACGAGCCAAGCTGGTACTGGAGAAGCCCCTGGACCTGGATCTGGACCTGGATCTGGACCTGGAAGCGGTGAAGAGTGAAGAAACAAGAAGACACCTTCCAACACGGTTTACCCGTGGGCCACTCCGCGGTAGCACCTAACGGTGCCAAACGCTATCGTGGGTGGTTTCAACGCCTTCGGGTGTAGCGACTTTTCAAGCGAGGTCGCCGGTCTAGTCGAGCAATCGGCTAGGCTGACAGCTTGACTGCGCCTGTAAGGAGCGTGAGTGGGCAGGGCCTGACGGTGTATGCCGGCCAGGACCGCGTGACTCCAGTTGGACATTCCAGCCAACTGGGTGTGCACCCTGAACCTACTACGCACCCTCTGCAGGGCAGATCCCCCCTCTCCTATCCTTTACATCCATCCTCACTCCGAGCATATCCCCGCAAGGGGCCCTCGAGTGAGTCTGCTAGGGTCAGTAGGGCCGCTAGGGACAGTCTGCTGGCGGTAAACAGGGCCGCACAGAGACTGGGTTTAGGGACGTTAGGGACGAGGACGTAGGGACGCAAGGGACACTGCATCGCGGTGCCGGGACAAGCGAAGAGCCCGGTGGACCAAAGCAACTGCAAGAGGACCAGTCAAGCCATCCACCTGAAGACCAGAAGATGTCTACAAGAACGACTAGATCAATGAAGATGAAGGGAGCCCCACGGCCTGATTTAACCACCGAGCAAGAGTCACCGCTTTCCCCCTCCGACACTGAAGAGCGGGGGGATGATAAGGGGAGCGGAGCGACGACGTTGAGCGGAGGGACTTCGAGCGTCTTCGTTACTGGTCTAGCAAACCCTACAACAACCGATGGAGCGACGAGCACCAGCCAAGTGATGACTGAAGTAGACACTCACCAGGAACAGGGAGGCGGATCTGCATCAGTGCGTACCGTGTTACGCCGGTCTTCGAAATCCACGTCAAGCGCTAAGAAGCGCGCTGAGCTCCAGGCGAGACTGGAGCTCGAAGAAAAAGAAGCAGCCGTTGCTCGAAGAGAGGCAAACGCCGCAAGGACAAAGCTAGCAATGATCCAACTGGACGACACCGACAACGACTTCAGCGATGAAGAACCAGCGACCATGCAGCCAAATGTCGAGTGGTGGGTCAACTCCACAGTAAACGGACAACAGCGCCATGACATGGAACAGAGAAGACAACCACATCACTTAGCGTCAAGGCGACACGAGGGGGAGGTTGAAGAATCTCAGCCCGCGCCGCCCGCTGATGACGCACGGGGCGTCGCGACATCTCTTGTTACCGACTTCGTGCAGGCAGTCAAGGAGGCGGTCGCGCAAGCGGCACCACCTGCACAAAGAAACGCGCCTCAAGCAGCACCACGATACCTGTGCGAGCTGCACAACTTCGCTGGAGACCCAAGCGAATGGATCGCCTTTCGGGCCACATACGAAGACACGAAACAATACTTCAGCGACATAGAAAATGTCGCACGGCTCCGAAAAGCGATTACGGGACGAGCAAGAGAAGCTGTACGCTCTACTTTGTTCAGTAGTATCAATCCGACGTTGGTTATGGAAAACCTAGCCCGACTGTTCGGACAGCCCAAGCGGCTCATCAAGAACGAAATATACACGATAGAAAAAATGACACCGCTGGCAGAAGACGGAAGAAATCTAACCACCTTCGCTGGAGTCATCACCAACACGGTAAATACCATAGAACAGATGAACCATCACACATATTTGGACTCCGAGGAAATCGCGGAGAAAATCGTGGACAAACTAACACAAATATATCGAGTGGCATGGTTCAGTTATCGTCACAAAAACCGACACAAACCAATCATGATAGCGTTGAGAAACTTCTTAAACGAACTGGTGGAAGAGAGCGACGCATATGAGCCCGAAGCCGTACGACGGAGAGAACCCCAGCGAACTCGCGGGCCTCCCCCGAGAGCGGTGCACGCCACCATCACCGAAGAAGTCGACGACAGCTTCATATCGGACTACGAAGAGGAAGAAGAGGAAGATGAAATAGCCAACGTAAACACAGTTTCCGCAGAAGACATCAAGTGTCTGCATTGTGGCGACAAACACCCGATCATAAAGTGCCAAAGCTTTCTGAAGCTAGATCCCCAAAAGCGATGGGAAGTAATCAAAAAGTCAAACGCCTGCTTCCGATGTTTGAGCAACCAGCACTACCACACCAGCTGCAAAGCAAGAGTTTGTGGTAAAAATGACTGCAAAGGGAAACACCACGAGCTGCTGCACTACGTCAAGAAAGCCATAGAAAGATCGACACCAGTCTGCATCCTTTCTAATAGGAAGACATACTTGAAGATAGCGCCCATCGAGATGTCTGGTCCTAACGGAACGCTAAAGACCTACGCTCTGCTTGACGAGGGATCATCGGTCACGCTTATAACCCAAGAGTTAGCAGACTCAATCGGAGAAACCGGACCCCAAGAGCGACTAATCGTGAAAGGCATAGCGGATACGAAATTAAACCATCTTTCGGCCAAACTCAACATAAGAGTCAGAGGGCTACAACAAGACTACCACCATCAAATGGAAGCCTTCACGATTCCTTCTATGGACATTTGCACCCAGTCAGTGGAAAGAAAAGACATAGAGAACTGCAAACACCTAGAAGAGATCAAAGACCAATTAACATACAGCAACGCAACACCCCAAGTGCTAATAGGTCAAGACAACTGGAGTCTTATAGTGACGAGAAGCCTGAAATACGGAGCACCAGACGAGCCAGTTGCGTCACTAACCAACCTTGGATGGGTAATACACGGAATAAAAGCCATCGCACCATCATACACAAAATCGCATAGTACGTACCACGTGAGCCACGAGGCGTCCAGCAAAAGACGACGCGCCAAGCGTAAAAAGAAACGCCCACGCTCCATCGAAGAAACTACCGCGACCCCAACACCTGTGAAGACGCGGCACCTTCGATATCCAGCCGACGTACACTCGAAGAAAAGCAAAATGTGCCTTACCATCGACGTCGCCACCCAAACTGATGGCTCTCACCTCAACGATGCGCCGACTTCCGGACCCTGTTCACTACGAACGCAATCCGGAATCCCACCATGCCTCGACGAGAGACCGATCGCCGAAGTAAACTACACCGAAGAGAAAACAACAGAGGAAGATAAAAGCAGCTCAGATAGCTTCCTGTGGCGAAATCACGCACACGAAAATATTGACAAGCTCCCAACAAACCTCAGTGCAACCTCATCGCGCAACACAGCTACTTCTGTGAGAAATCGCGACGTCCAAGACGCAAAAACCCGCGCAACGCAAAACCACTACGCGCAAAGCTTCCTAAACACCCAAGAAGCGCCATCACTATTTACAAAGAAACCGCTGTCTACATGCAAGGCCTATCAGGACATACGCATCGCAATGTCATCATGGAGACCTCCCGAATTCGCATCACACGCGACAAAACCGAAAAAGCCTGCGAACAACACCGCTCAGAAAACCGACACCGAGTGGAATGACCCCTTACAACCACGAGAACACGTAAGGTGGAAGAATAAGCCCGCCAAACCGGACGCCCATCACTACACTCGCCACGTGATGACGCAATCCGTCCAAGACCCGTCGCTCTCCGCTCAGCCTGTCGCTCCTCCGCTTGTGACACTCACCGCTCACAAACCCAAGAAGAAAAAGCGCCAAAGAAGGCACCGTAAAGTGACTCGTCAACGCTCACTCATACAGCTGTCAACCACCTCAGCTTAGTGACTGACTTACCACAAGCGCGAACCGACCCCACACTATTCGGTGCAAGCGCCCTCAGAATACCTGTGAAACACCCACTAATCACAGACGCTCGATAACGAAAGTACATGCATCAACTTTCGCACGGCTCAAACTCTCACTAGCAGGTTATTCACACATCCTCACGTGAATAACATAGTGCTCAGCCTAGAGTCACTCAGCCACAACAGACCACGGCCAACCCAGATGGGAACGCCTCCCAACCCAGACGGCAGCGAATAGATCCAGACCACAGAAGAACTAAAGACTTCACGTCCGCCGCCTTCACGTCGCGTTTCATCACCTTGGTCCCTGCATCCTCGAACCATATAGCGGCGTCAACACCTATTTTGAGTGCACAGTAGTCTCACCACTCTGCACTGAGGGGGAGACTGTTGACGACCGACCTAGACGAAAGATATTTATAGGATTGGAATAGGCATGTAGGATTAAATACCTAACATTAGGCACATGCTATTGTAAATACATTAATTTCCATTTTCCTATATTTTACCTCATTTAATACTTTTCTATCATAATACTTACTTAATTAACTAATATTTGCATTATTACTTGATTTATTACATAATTAGAATGACTGCCCACGACCCAGGCAGAGTCTGCATCTTAACGCATAGCGAGAAAGTGAAGCAAATTGTATCGGCCAATGAGAGAGCCGGATCACTTTACCGCGGTCACCCGCGCAGGCGCTAGTAGGGCGGGGAGTAAAACCCGAATTGTTTGTAAATAATTTGATTTGTTGTTTTTTCTTTGCTAATTATTACTTTTTCCACGTAACTCTTTGTTTTCTAATGTAAAATAATTGCCTTTTATCTTTTTTGATAATAATTCGATGTAATTTTCCTGTTAGAAAATCTTTTTTATACCTAGAACTTTTATATGTAAATTTGATGTTATTTTAGCCTGTAAATCTATGAAGACATGTATAACTAAGCTAATTTCACGTAGACATGTGTAACTGAACAGTATTACGATAATTATAGCACTCTAAACCATAATTTTAAGACCAAATTGTTTATACCTAAAGTTGACGTAATATTATTTGTAACTTTTACTTGCTCAAAAGTTAATTTATCGTTTAAATAAGTACTTAAATATATCAATAGGGATAAATAAATGATAACACACCCGCTTACAAGTTATTTCCACACTCCTTACACGGCCCATGGCAGGTAGGATATTCAGCTCTTAGTAGGTAGGAAATAGCTAAATCAGAGGCCTATAACATCCATGCACCTACACACATTACACACCACAACAAAGATCTCTTTCTCCCGAACTTAAAACCGTTTGAATTATTAAAATCCGTTAGTAAATAAGAAAGATATGATGTAAAATGTAACGTTCTAATAGGCAAAATAAAATTCGAATTGGACTCAAATTAGAGAAGATTTGTGGTGGCTCTCTGTGCCGCAAAGCCCAACTCAGGGGCCTCGCGCCCAAAATTGTACCGGGCATCTTCGGAACTCGCCAAGATCTACCACTACTCTTCTCTAAGAGCAATCGTGGAAAGCAGAAGTTTGTTTCTCTTCTCTCTTCCCCGCAACATCCCGGTACCACCAACGACGTTGGTGCTGAAAACGGCTGACGCTGCCGCCGCCGCCGCCTGCTAAACCGCTGCGAACTCGCCGGTTAAGCACGCCACCGAGTCGCCGAGTCGCCGAGCCTGCTGACGGGTACCTACTGCGGACCCTGCCGCCGGTACCCCTGCGCCTGGTCACACGCCTGGTGCCACCAGGGCGCAAGTACCCACTGCGACGAGTCCGGCCGGTACCTACGGCCCGCCCTCACGGTCGATACCTACGCGACGACGACGATCAGCTGCGAGAAGTACCTACTCCCGGGCGCCAAGAGAGGGTCACCTAGCTGCGAGAGGAATCCACGGGTTTTACTGTTGGCCCGAACCTCAACAGTTACCTATGTAAAGGAAATAAATGGAATAGGGGTTGAAATTAAACGTCTCTTCATAATAAAAAAATATGTCTTTGAAAAATCTCCCCTTTATTTTGTATAAAAAGGTGATAATAATGTGATTCGTCTCGGATTGCAGACAAATCCCCTTATTTATGATTCTTATAATATTTGGCTATTCGATTTTACAAAATTATTTATTTTGATTTAGTTTTATTTAATTTTGTTCCAAAACGGTTCGAATCGCGGTTATTAATGCATGTATGGTCGGCCACAGTCTAGGATACCCCATGTCAGCTCTTGACTTTATCGTAGGACCCTAGAATCTAGGTCATAAAAATAGCTACGATCAGAGTTTATGACTGAGCAATTGGCAATTTTATCTAAGGTCGAAGATAATCTCTTGCCGAAAAGTTGGCCTCTTACAATCAAATTAATGACTAGGTAAATGTCACACAAATTAATATTTCAGGTAAACATAAGATACCAACATTTGTTCTTGTCTAAACTTTCTAATCCTTTCGGCGTCTGCAGAGCAATTTCTTTGGTATTCATGATCACTCGCGCCTTAAGACGGGGCAATAAAACCGGTGATTCCGCCTTAACTTAAGGGGTGTACAGATATAAAAAATACATTAAAATTTATAATTTTGAAAGATAGAAAAATACTTTGCAGCTTGTGTAATATTATATAATCTACCTGCGTACTTCTGCAGAATTTAAATAGCAGATAGCAATGTACTTGATGAAATGTCTAAAAAAAGCAGATTTGAATTAATTTGATTTGACCTTCGCGTGTAAAAAGATTTTTTTTTATTTAAGGGGCTAATGCAAACATTATTCTTTAATATATCCAAATGCGTATACAAAAACCAACACCATCTTAACAGGTAGCGTATTCGGTATGAGAGACGAGAAACGAATTTACATATAAATTGTGTTGTCCCAAACTCAGTTCGTCTTGAGACTGATGCTTGTTGACGACCGACCTAGGCGAAAGATAATTACCTATAGGATTGGAATAGGCATGTAGGATTAAATACCTACTATTTGGCACATGCCGTTGTAAATACATTATTTCCATTTTTTCTATACTTTACCTCATTTAATACTCTTTTTCTTTCATAATACTTACTTAATTAACTAATATTTGCATTATTACTTGATTTATTACACAATTAAAATGACTGCCCACGACCCAGGCAGAGTCTGCTCCTTAGCGCATAGCGAGAAAGTGAAGTAAACTGGCCTCGGCCAATGAGAGAGCCGGATCGCTTTACCGCGGTCACCCGCGCAGGCGCAGTAGTAGCGGGGTGTAAAAACCCGAATTATTTGTAAATAATTTGATTTGTTGTTTTTCTTTGTTATTTAGTGTCTTTTTCCACGAATCTCTTTGTTTTCGAATGTAAAATAATTACCTTTTATCTTTTTTGATCATAATTCGATGTAATTTTCCTATTAGAAAATCTTTTTTTTTATACCTAGAACTTTTGTATGTAAATTTGATGTTATTTTAGCCTGTAAATCTATGTAGACATGTGTAACTAAGCTTATTTCACGTAGACGTATGTAACTGACCAGTATTGTAATGATATAGCACTCTAAGCCGTAATTTTAAGACCAAATTGTTAATACCTAAAGTTGACGTGATATTATTTGTAACTTTTACTTGCTCAAAAGTTAATTTATCGTTTAAATAAGCACTTAAATATATCAATAGGGATAAATAAATGATAACACACCCGCTTACAAGTTATTTCCACACTCCTTACACGGCCCATGGCAGGTAGGATATTCAGCTCTTAGTAGGTAGGAAATAGCTAACTCAGAGGCCTATAACATCCATGCACCTACACACATTACACACCACAACAAAGATCTCTTTCTCCCTAACTTAAAACCGTTTGAATTATTAAAATCCGTTAGTAAATAAGAAAGATATGATGTAAAATGTAACGTTCTAATAGGCAAAATAAAATTCGAATTAGACTCTAATTAGAGAAGATTTGTGGTGGCTCTCTGTGCCGCAAAGCCCAACTCAGGGGCCTCGCGCCCAAAATTGTACCGGGCATCTTCGGAACTCGCCAAGATCTACCACTACTCTTCTCTAAGAGCAATCGTGGAAAGCAGAAGTTTGTTTCTCTTCTCTCTTCCCCGCAACATCCCGGTACCACCAACGACGTTGGTGCTGAAAACGGCTGACGCTGCCGCCGCCGCCGCCTGCTAAACCGCTGCGAACTCGCCGGTTAAGCACGCCACCGAGTCGCCGAGTCGCCGAGCCTGCTGACGGGTACCTACTGCGGACCCTGCCGCCGGTACCCCTGCGCCTGGTCACACGCCTGGTGCCACCAGGGCGCAAGTACCCACTGCGACGAGTCCGGCCGGTACCTACGGCCCGCCCTCACGGTCGATACCTACGCGACGACGACGATCAGCTGCGAGAAGTACCTACTCCCGGGCGCCAAGAGAGGGTCACCTAGCTGCGAGAGGAATCCACGGGTTTTACTGTTGGCCCGAACCTCAACAGTTGATGGTCCTTCGGCATCGGATTTGAAGACAGCGAAGACCTTCGACCACTGGCCCCGAAGATCTGGAAGCGGGAGCTTGGACCTGGAGCAGACCTGGACCCGGACCTGGACACTGTACGAGCCTGCCGGAGCTGGAGCTGAGCCTGGACCCTGCCCCTGACGACCTGGACCTGGACCTGGAGCAGAACTGGAACCGGACGGGACACTGTAGGAGCCTGCCGGAACTGGAGAAGCCCCTGGACTCGGACCTGGACCCGGACCTGGACCTGGAGTTGGACCTGGAGCCAGCCTTGGACACTGGACGAGCCAAGCTGGTACTGGAGAAGCCCCTGGCCCTGGCACTGGAGCTGGACCTGGACCTGGAGTTGGACCTGGAGCCAGCCTTGGACACTGGACGAGCCAAGCTGGTACTGGAGAAGCCCCTGGACCTGGATCTGGACCTGGATCTGGACCTGGAGTCGGACCTGGAAGCTGTGAAGAGCGAAGAAACAAGAAGACACCTTCCAACACGGTTTACCCGTGGGCCACTCCGCGGTAGCACCTAACGGTGTCAAACGCTATCGTGGGTGGTTTCAACACCTTCGGGTGTAGCGACTTTTCAAGCGAGGTCGCCGGTCTAGTCGAGCAATCGGCTAGGCTGACAGCTTGACTGCGCCTGTAAGGAGCGTGAGTGGGCAGGGCCTGACGGTGTATGCCGGCCAGGACCGCGTGACTCCAGTTGGACATTCCAGCCAACTGGGTGTGCACCCTGAACCTACTACGCACCCTCTGCAGGGCAGATCCCCCCTCTCCTATCCTTTACATCCATCCTCACTCCGAGCATATCCCCGCAAGGGGCCCTCGAGTGAGTCTGCTAGGGTCAGTAGGGCCGCTAGGGACAGTCTGCTGGCGGTAAACAGGGCCGCACAGAGACTGGGTTTAGGGACGTTAGGGACGAGGACGTAGGGACGCAAGGGACACTGCATCGCGGTGCCGGGACAAGCGAAGAGCCCGGTGGACCAAAGCAACTGCAAGAGGACCAGTCAAGCCATCCACCTGAAGACCAAGAAGATGTCTACAAGAACGACTAGATCAATGAAGATGAAGGGAGCTCCACGGCCTGAATTAACCACCGAGCAAGAGTCACCGCTTTCCCCCTCCGACACTGAAGAGCGGGGGGAGGTCAAGGGGAGCGGAGCGACGACGTTGAGCGGAGGGACTTCGAGCGTCTTCGTTACTGGTCTAGCAAACCCTACAACAACCGATGGAGCGACGAGCACCAGCCAAGTGATGACTGAAGTAGACACTCACCAGGAACAGGGAGGCGGATCTACATCAGTGCGTACCGTGTTACGCCGGTCTTCAAAATCCACGTCAAGCGCTAAGAAGCGCGCTGAGCTCCAGGCAAGACTGGAGCTCGAAGAAAAAGAAGCAGCCGTTGCTCAAAGAGAGGCAAACGCCGCACGGACAAAGCTAGCAATGATCCAACTGGACGACACCGACAACGACTTCAGCGATGAAGAACCAGCGACCATGCAGCCAAATGTCGAGCGGTGGGTCAACTCCACAGTAAACGGACAACAGCGCCATGACATGGAACAGAGAAGACAACCACATCACTTAGCGTCAAGGCGACACGAGGGGGAGGTTGAAGAATCCCAGCCCGCGCCGCCTGCTGATGACGCACGGGGCGTCGCGACATCCCTTGTTTCCGACTTCGTGCAGGCAGTCAAGGAGGCGGTCGCGCAAGCGGCACCACCTGCACAAAGAAACGCGCCTCAAGCAGCACCACGATACCTGTGCGAGCTGCACAACTTCGCTGGAGACCCAAGCGAATGGATCGCCTTTCGGGCCACATACGAAGACACGAAACAGTACTTCAGCGACATAGAAAATGTTGCGCGGCTCCGAAAAGCGATTACGGGACGAGCAAGAGAAGCTGTACGCTCTACCTTGTTCAGTAGTATCAATCCGAAGTTGGTTATGGAAAACCTAGCCCGACTTTTCGGACAGCCCAAGCGGCTCATCAAGAACGAGATACACACAATAGAAAAGATGACACCGCTGGCAGAAGACGGAAGAAACTTAACCACCTTCGCCGGAGTCATCACAAATACAGTGAATACCATAGAACAGATGAACCATCACACATATTTGGACTCCGAGGAAATCGCGGAAAAAATCGTGGACAAACTAACTCAAATATATCGAGTGGCATGGTTCAGTTATCGTCACAAAAATCGACACAAACCAATCATGATAGCGTTGAGAAACTTCTTAAACGAACTGGTGGAAGAGAGCGACGCCTATGAGCCCGAAGCCGTACGAAGGAGAGAACCCCAGCGAACTCGCGGGCCTCCCCCGAGAGCGGTACACGCCGCCATCACTGAAGAAGACGACAGCTTCATATCGGACTATGAAGAGGAAGAAGAGGAAGATGAAATAGCTAACGTGAACGCAGTCGCTACAGAAGACATCAAGTGTCTACACTGCGGCGATAAACACCTGATAAAGAAGTGCCAAAAGTTTCTGCAGCTGGATACTCAAAAGCGATGGGAGGCAGTCAAGAAGTTGAACGCTTGCTTTCGATGCTTAAGCGACAAGCACCGCCACGCCAGCTGCAAAGCCAGAGTTTGCGGCAAAAACGGCTGCAAAGCAAAACATCACGAACTGCTACACAATGACAAGAAAGTCGTTGAAAGATCAACACCAGTCTGCATCCTTTCTAATTGGAAGACGTACTTGAAGATAACGCCCATCGAGATATCTGGTCCTAACGGAACGCTAAAGACCTACGCTCTGCTTGACGAGGGATCATCGGTCACGCTTATAACCCAAGAGTTGGCAGACTCAATCGGAGAAACCGGACCCCAAGAGCGACTGATCGTGAAAGGCATAGCGGATACGAAATTAAACCATCTTTCGGCCAAGCTCAACATCAGAGTCAGAGGGCTACAACAAGACTGTCATCATCAAATGGAAGCCTATACGATTCCTTCAATGGACATATGCACACAGTCTGTAGAAATGAGTGACATCGAGGACTGCGAACACCTAGCTGAAATCAAAAACCAGCTGACATACCGCAATGCAAGGCCTCAAGTACTGATCGGGCAAGACAACTGGAGTCTCATAGTGACAAGGAGCTTAAGATATGGAACACCAGACGAGCCAGTCGCGTCACTGACCAACCTCGGTTGGGTACTCCACGGGATAAAAACCCTCGCGCCGTCGTACTCCAAGTCACACACAACGTACCACGTGAGCCACGAGGCATCAGGCAAGGATGAGGCACTAGAAAACTTAATAAGAGACCACTTTGCAATCGAGTCTCTAGGTGTGGCGCCAAAGCTGCCTGAAAAAGACCCAGAGCAAGTAGCGCTGAAAACACTCGATGCAACCACACGAAGGCTGCCTGAAGGATCATTTGAAACCGGACTCATCTGGAAACCGAAGATAAAAGAAATGCCGAAGAATCGCGCTTGCGCACTCCAACGTCTTCAAGGCATTGAAAAGAAGATGAGGCAATCCGCAGAATTCAAGGAAAAATACACGGAGCAAATAAGAAACTTGCTCGCGAACGGCTACGCCGAAGAAGCTAGCGCGATTCCGACATCGCCAAGGACGTGGTATCTACCACACTTCGCTGTCGTTCATCCCCAGAAAGGAAAAATGAGACTTGTCTTTGATGCCGCCGCAAAAACAAACGGTACGAGCCTCAACGACGCGCTGTTCCCCGGACCCGATCTGCTACAGTCGCTGTTCGGAGTGCTACTGCGCTTCAGGGAGGGACCGATCGCCGTGGTAGCCGACATCAAAGAGATGTTTCTGCGCGTGAAGATACGGGAAGAAGACAGAGACAGTCTTCGATTCCTGTGGCGAGATAATCCACATGAAGAACCGAAGGAATATAGGATGACGTCTCTCATCTTTGGAGCCGCTTCTTCACCATGCACAGCCATCTATGTCAAGAACCGTAATGCGGTAGAACAAAACGACGCTGACCCACGAGCCATTCGCGCTGTAGAGAAAAATCATTACATGGATGACTACCTACAGAGTTTTCATGACGCCCAAGAAGCACGCTCGATCGCCAAAGAGGTTGACCGAATACATCGAGCAGCGTCATTTCAACTGCGTGGATGGGCTAGTAACCAGCCCGAAATACTCGAAGACTTCCCGAGCGAGTTAAGAAGTACGGAAGACGTCACACTAGGAGAGTCTAAAGATCAAGAGGAGAAGACACTCGGTCTCAAGTGGAACCTCACGAGAGATTGCCTCAACTTCGCTCTCAATCTCCGAAACACGCCTACCGAAATCATCACAGGCGACAGACCACCGACGAAGCGCGAAGCAACGAGCGCCGTCATGTCGGTCTTCGACCCACTGGGACTCGCATCGCCAATACTGATACAAGGAAAACTAATGCTTCAACACGTCTGGAGATCAGGGATCGAATGGGACGACCCCCTTGAGCCCCAGGAGCATGATAGGTGGAAAACATGGCTCAGCGAACTGAAGAAACTTCAAGACTTGAACATCCCTCGCTGCATTTCACCAAACAAAAAACGCGGAGAACTTCACGTGTTTTGCGACGCATCCGAGCAGATCTATGCTGCCGCAGTTTATTGGAGGACAGAAGAACCAGACGGCTCAATAATCGTACACCTGATTACCGGCAAAGCCCGCGTAGCGCCGTTAAAACCGGTTTCAATCCCACGACTGGAGCTACAAGCCGCACTGTTAGGCTGTCGCCTCGCAGCCTCAGTAAAAGATTCCCTCCAACTGGAAGTGACAAGCACGACTTACTGGACTGATTCAAGAACAGTCCTAGCTTGGATTAAGTCGGAACCGAAAACATTCAAACCTTACGTTGCGCATCGATTGGCTGAGATCGAAGAAAGCACGAAAGTCAAACAGTGGAGATGGGTCCCCACTAAAGAAAACGTTGCAGACGACGCTACCCGTAACGCGCCAAGCAAGTTCAGTTCAGAACACAGATGGTTCACAGGCCCTGCCTTCTTGCGAAAGAAGCCTAAAGACTGGCCAGATGACAAGAGCGCACCAAAACAGCTTGCACCCACAGGCGAAGAAAAACAAACAGTGGCCGTCGTGACAAGGCCGCCAAAACGAGAACTAGAAGTACCCGACCCGGGAAGATTCTCCAGCTGGCCACGGCTCGTCAGAGCGACCGCTCGTTTTTTGCAATGCATAGACGTATTTAAAGCAAAAATCAAGACCAAAGCCGTCGCCAAGGCAGAGACGGATCCGGCATGGAAATCAATCAAGCCCAAAGCCAAAACTTGCCCAGGAAAAACGTCGTACGTTGCGCCCAAGGATTTGAACCTGATACCGCTTGAAAATAGCTATATCAAGAGAGCCGAGTTGATAGTTATCAAGAAAATGCAAAGCGAGAGCTTCAAAAACGACATAAAGCTGCTAAAAAACGGAAAATCGCAAGAGAAAAACTCGCCTCTAAGCCGACTCACCGTAGAAGTGTCGCCCGACGACGGAATCCTTCGCCTGTCGACACGCGTCAGCGCCGCTCCATATCTCGCCGATAGCTACAAAAAACCGACCGTTCTCCATGGGAAAAATCCCACGACGAGACTTCTCATCAAACACGTACACGAGAAGTTCAATCACGGCAACCATCACACGGTGATGAACGAGATCCGTCAGAAATACTACATCATCGCCCTCCGCTCAACTCTCCGCTCCATCACGCACACCTGCATCACGTGCAAGATCAACAAAAAGACTCCGCTGATGGCTCCACAAGGCGATTTACCCCCAGAAAGGCTACAGCGCAATCAAGCGCCATTTACACACACAGCTGTAGATTATTTTGGGCCAATGAACGTGACCATCGGCAGACGCCACGAAAAACGGTGGGGAGCACTGTTTACGTGTCTTACTACACGAGCAGTTCACATTGAGTTGGCCTCATCACTGACACCCGATTCCATGATACTCGCCCTGCGAAGAATGTCCGCTAGGAGGGGAACCCCGCAAACCATCTACAGCGATAACGGATCAAACTTCGTCAAGGCCAACAAAGACATGATGGACGAAATGAAGAAGGCGTGTCAAGAGAAACAGATCGAATGGAAATTTATCCCTCCGGGAGCGCCACACATGGGTGGTGCTTGGGAACGCATGGTGCGATCCATTAAAACCGCTCTCGCAACCACACTCCACGAGAGAAGCCCCAAGGAAGAAACCCTACAAACACTCTTGCTAGAAGCAGAGCACCTGGTCAACTCTCGACCACTGGTTAGAGAGACTAGCAACGACCCTAACGAACCCGAAGAACTGACGCCGAATCACTTCCTGATAGGAAGATCATGTGGAATGAACCCCTTAGGAAGTCACACAGACGCCGTTCTATCTGGATCGACAAACTGGAAAACCTGCGAGCGACTTACAGACATCTTTTGGTCAAGATGGACCAAGGAGTATCTTCCAACTCTAGCACCCCGACCTGAGCTAGACAAGAGTAAAACCTTCGAGAACCCTAGCGTGGGTGACGTAGTACTCATCTCGGACACCTCAACGCCAAGAGGCACCTGGCCAAGAGGCCGAGTCGTCGAGACACATCCCGGGCCAGATGGTATCGTCCGCATCGTAACCATCGAGACTCGCACCGGCAAGTTCCGCCGCCCTACATCCAGAGTCATTACCTTGGTCCCTGCGTCCTCGAACCACATAACGGCGTCAACACCTATTTTGAGTGCACAGTAGTCTTACCACTCTGCACTGAGGGGGAGACTGTTGACGACCGACCTAGGCGAAAGATAATTACCTATAGGATTGGAATAGGCATGTAGGATTAAATACCTACTATTTGGCACATGCCGTTGTAAATACATTATTTCCATTTTTTCTATACTTTACCTCATTTAATACTCTTTTTCTTTCATAATACTTACTTAATTAACTAATATTTGCATTATTACTTGATTTATTACACAATTAAAATGACTGCCCACGACCCAGGCAGAGTCTGCTCCTTAGCGCATAGCGAGAAAGTGAAGTAAACTGGCCTCGGCCAATGAGAGAGCCGGATCGCTTTACCGCGGTCACCCGCGCAGGCGCAGTAGTAGCGGGGTGTAAAAACCCGAATTATTTGTAAATAATTTGATTTGTTGTTTTTCTTTGTTATTTAGTGTCTTTTTCCACGAATCTCTTTGTTTTCGAATGTAAAATAATTACCTTTTATCTTTTTTGATCATAATTCGATGTAATTTTCCTATTAGAAAATCTTTTTTTTTATACCTAGAACTTGTGTATGTAAATTTGATGTTATTTTAGCCTGTAAATCTATGTAGACATGTGTAACTAAGCTTATTTCACGTAGACGTATGTAACTGACCAGTATTGTAATGATATAGCACTCTAAGCCGTAATTTTAAGACCAAATTGTTAATACCTAAAGTTGACGTGATATTATTTGTAACTTTTACTTGCTCAAAAGTTAATTTATCGTTTAAATAAGCACTTAAATATATCAATAGGGATAAATAAATGATAACACACCCGCTTACAAGTTATTTCCACACTCCTTACACGGCCCATGGCAGGTAGGATATTCAGCTCTTAGTAGGTAGGAAATAGCTAACTCAGAGGCCTATAACATCCATGCACCTACACACATTACACACCACAACAAAGATCTCTTTCTCCCTAACTTAAAACCGTTTGAATTATTAAAATCCGTTAGTAAATAAGAAAGATATGATGTAAAATGTAACGTTCTAATAGGCAAAATAAAATTCGAATTAGACTCTAATTAGAGAAGATTTGTGGTGGCTCTCTGTGCCGCAAAGCCCAACTCAGGGGCCTCGCGCCCAAAATTGTACCGGGCATCTTCGGAACTCGCCAAGATCTACCACTACTCTTCTCTAAGAGCAATCGTGGAAAGCAGAAGTTTGTTTCTCTTCTCTCTTCCCCGCAACATCCCGGTACCACCAACGACGTTGGTGCTGAAAACGGCTGACGCTGCCGCCGCCGCCGCCTGCTAAACCGCTGCGAACTCGCCGGTTAAGCACGCCACCGAGTCGCCGAGTCGCCGAGCCTGCTGACGGGTACCTACTGCGGACCCTGCCGCCGGTACCCCTGCGCCTGGTCACACGCCTGGTGCCACCAGGGCGCAAGTACCCACTGCGACGAGTCCGGCCGGTACCTACGGCCCGCCCTCACGGTCGATACCTACGCGACGACGACGATCAGCTGCGAGAAGTACCTACTCCCGGGCGCCAAGAGAGGGTCACCTAGCTGCGAGAGGAATCCACGGGTTTTACTGTTGGCCCGAACCTCAACAATGCTATACATCGCCGAAATGGTTAATCTAACTAAAGATCATGGTGAGATCTCCTGATCTGATTTGGGTTGCTGTACTAAGTGTTTAGAATTTTCATATACAAAAAAAGAGGCCTAAATTTTCTCTATCATTCCACCTTTTTTAGGATTGTTTGTCTTTACGTAACATCGTCTAAAATGTTTGAATATTCTCAAACCTTCCCCGAACCTTACACATTGAACATTTAATATTACGTTTAAAGTGTTCGATATTTCCAAATTTGATAATGCTACCTTTTTTTTCAGTTCCCTCATAACTTTAATAGTACATTCAATGATAGTTTTTCCGCATGAAATAATAAAAAGTAAGGTTAGGTTTATCTGAAAAGACATTTACCGACGAAGAATATAAAACCAAGTTAAAGTACCTAATAGTGTGTACCTAGATAGAGGGATTATATCAGATTGAGGGGATTTTATAACACGGGGGCGGTCTTAAGACTTGAAGCAAAGTGAGCAAGTTAAAAGTTTAAGGTAGAAGATTACCGTGAGCTGTGAAACGATGTTTGCTGAATAAATTACCTTTTGAACTGCGTTGTATGGGGAAGTGGAAGTTGCACCTACCTATGAATTTTAATATTTTTTTACTCGTCTACCTACCTACGAATTTAAATATTTTTTTACTCGTCTAATTTATTTTTAAATGGTTTTAGAAAACATCTTGATGAAAAAATCTAAGTCAAACCTTGCCATCACCAAATCTACAATCTCCAGATTTCAAAATCCACAAAGTTAGTTCAGTCGGCCACACGGTAGGATACCCTTTTTTTATTTGATTGGCGCCCTTATGCCGCGCGCGGTAAGTGCTACCATGGGGTATCCTAGACTGTGGCCGACTGTACCTATTTTGTGGATTTCTAAATCTGGAAATTGTAGATTTGAAACCCGGTGGTGGCAAAGTTTGACCTAGATTTTTCATTAAGACGTTTTTTTTTTGTTTCAGTAGATACCTGCTTAGGTAACATACAACAAAAGTTCACAAACTCACAAACTTTGAAATCAAGCAGGGCTTATAGAACCTCCAATGTCTTCGTAAACCTAACATAATATCAATATCAAAACCAAACAGTCCTTAGCTATTTGTAATTGTATCCTAAATTGTCCTTCATTAAATGGATAAGATGAAGTTAGGCGCCAGCGTCTTTCCAGATTATCTACAGACGTAGGTACACAAAATAAAACAAAAGGTAAAAAACATTTCACGGTCAATTTGAACACGGCAATAACATAAAATGCTTAACCCTTTGTATACCGTTATACCGATACAGGCAACCCTCACCCAAAAGGTTCATGTCACTCTTGCTACCTTGAAAATAAGGGAGTCTTTTTTTCGTTTATTTTGAATTATTTTACTGAGGTCTATTGTACCCCAAGTAGGTACTTTTAATTCTTCAAGACTTTAGAGTCTTTAATTAGCAACGGAAGGGTTGATGTCCAACGGAGCTGAAAATAAAATTCTTTAACCCTATTTTGGAGCAATAAAAGAAATTACTTTGCCGCCGGAAGGTGTTTGGGTTTAAAATTTGGTGAGTAATTAGGTACATTCTTTCTTTTTTTCGTAAAACACACGTCATTTAGTAGAAATTGTAGAATACTAGTGTTAGATAATAAATAAATAAAAAGCATTTACCAGTTTTCTTGTGCATAGTATCTGAAACAAGCGATTTTTATTATTAGTCTTTTTAGTTTCGAAAGAAAAATAAATTAAGAACACATGAAACAAAAACATAAAAGCTTCAGTTAGACCCTTTCTTTAGCGGGAGTTCTTTCGCTGTAGCGGGGACTGCAGTGACAAAATGTTTTATACAACTAGCGCCATCTGTGTTAAAAACTCGGAACTACCTAAAGTGAATGTAGTTGTAGTGCTCAGTTAGTCGGCTGGCCGCCAGGTGGCCGTAGTGTTAACGTCGCACTGAAAGTATTTTTCAGTTTCCAAACAATTTCAAACAAATACCTACGTATTGAACGGTTATTTTATTTTACTTGCTGTCTCGTATTGAAAAAAATGTGTTGTGTCATAAATTATTTGTAAAAATGTGACCTCTACATTTTAATTTTCCACATAGTTAGAATACATAGGTGTAGGAAGGGGACATCCTTGTGCAATTTTTTTCGAACGATACCTAATAATAAAACTAGGAATAGAATACCTACAACAACTCAGCATAGTCAGGCATAGATAGGCATAGGCAGGGAACAACAACTCAGCATAGATTTACTTAGCTATAGTTAAAAGACCGCCAACAGACCCGAAAGCCACGCATACTAGACACCAAAACAAAGTACTTTTTCGATAAATTATTGCTGGGAAATGATTTTGGTTTTTTACGTTATAATTTTGAAAAATATTTTATCACGCAATGGAAGTGTAACGCACAGAAGTCATATTGCGTAAGTGTAGGTATAAGTTAGTGCCGATTTTTAGAATACATTTAGAATACACATACAAATATTCATAACCTTCATATGGCTTCTTGAGAAGGTATGTTGAGAACTAGATACTGAATACATTTTGTGCCAAAAAGTTTTGAAAAGTCCGACTTTGAACCTCATTATCTCGGAAACCGTTGATTTCCCAGGCATAGTTTCTTGGGCAAAAGTGTTCCTTATGATGAGGACAATACGTGGTTTCCCGCTTTGTTGGCGGTCTTTTAACACCCTGTATAGCAAGTGGTAAAATAGGTCATTTGACCTGCGATAAGCCTGCGATACACAAACTGTAATTTTTTGTTTGTGTGTTTCGACTATTACGGAGTTTCTAAAACTTTGAGTGTATAAAGCCTCGCCCAGTCACCCCATTTAGAGCCCTCGCCCACGGCGACTTTTTGTAGCAATGCAGTAAGTAGCGATGCTGTTGCGCGTTCGTATCGATAATCGACCACGATTCAGTCGCGCTGCAAACGCGATACCGTCGCGCTTCTGTCGCGATGCAAACGCGATTCGCGCGCCACCCTTCCTCCGTTCTCTCCCCGATGTCGTCCAACACGGTCGCGCGTTTGCATCGATACAGTCGCGGTGCAGTAGCGCGTTAGTACACGACAGCACGTCGAACCTTACGCGCTAGCACTCTACTCGGTTGCGTTACGGGCGACTTTAAAACAAAAGTGTACACTCCGACGTGCTGTCGTGTGTACCGCGTTGGCGTCGCTTCTGTAGCGCGTTGCAAATGCGACTAAAGCACGTTAGTAGCGATGCTGTTGCGCGTTTACAAAACCCGCGACCGCATCGCTACAAAAAGTCGCCGTGGGCAAGGGCTCCTAGGGCTCGCTAAGCATTGATTTATATTTGACAATATTGCGACGCACTGACCCTACCACTATTCATACTGGGGATTACAACTGACTCGAACTATCTCTACAATTTCACATCTTATTTCAGGGTGGGTAGAGGCGGGTTTTCTGGAAGGGACGGGTGGAAAAGATTTGAATAATGAACACCGTGGAGAATTAAGTGCAAGTAATT